>CM031921.1:92500-97500 GCA_018703695.1 Prunus fruticosa | reverse complement strand
ATTGGCACAAGAGGAATATAAGCTTAAAGACAAACCCAATTTGGGTCACACTCCTTGTCAGTCCAATTTCGTGGGTCATTTTGCAGGCCTCATTTCAGCACTCTACACAACTTGGATGAGGCGACGTCCTTCACAGAAGTTGTTCAGATTGGTGTCTAGTAGAACATATCCAAAATTCAGCCCAATTGAACATAACTGGAGTCCTTAGCCCATCAAACACTGAAGCATACTCAGGAGGATTTTAATATGCAGCTGCCAGCTATTGTGCCTTGTGTTCCACACTCCCTTTGAGCCTTGTGCCTCAACTGAGCTGTATCTGACTTTAGACCTAACATGTTGAGCAAATTAGGGAGGCATTTCAGCATTGGAAGTCCCAAGGAGCAAAACATGGCATGCTTAATTATGGGGAAACATGTTTGCACAAATCAGGGAGCAGTTTCCAGGATTTATGGTGGGCTGTCTACACCAGCCAATGGGAGGACGAATTTGAAGTCTATAAATAGAGAGTTGCAGCTCATTCAGAAAGGAGATAGACACACACATTCACTTCATCCATTACTCTCATACACACATTCAGATTCACCACAAAGAGAGAAGAGAGCTAGCTGCAAAGGAGGGAGAGCTTGGAGCTGTCCCTGGGAGTTGCTGCCACCAACTAGTTCTTCTATTCTCTTTATTCTATCTATGTATTTCTTATTTTCTATATTCATAATTATGTTGAACTAATCCATTTTGTTAGGGCTTAGGATGAAGCCCTAGTCATGAATATTCAATGTTATGGATGATTTCATAGTTAATTGATTTCCTTGCTTTCATTATCAAGTTGTTAATCTCCAGCTTATTATGTGCTTGATGTATGTTTTCTTGGAGTAGCTAACTAGGATTTTATGCATCTAGCACAGGTTGGGAAGGGGTTTAGATTCACCAATTCTACTCTCCTTTCACAAGCAACACATGAATGGCCTAAGAATCATTCAAGGGGTTAATGACCATAGGTTGACTAGGGACAGATACCATGTTCTAGGACTTGTGTGATTATCATATTCTCAAGGAACTTAATGACTCTTATATGCTTTATTCTAAGTAGATACCATGCTTAGGTTGCATATTAGAGATCACGTGTTGTGTAGATACCATGCACAATTACATGCCTTAGGAGAATCATGCATCCTGCACCTAGATACCATAGGCTTGTATGCGATAATCTATTGTTAATGAAGCTTGAGTCAATTTCTATGCATTCATAACTTGGATAGGAAAACTAGTGGTGGATTCTAAGGCTCTAACACTTCTCAATCATTGTTTCACAACTTGTTAATTGCTGCTATTGTTTACTTTCCAGCACTTCCATTTCATTCTCTTGTTTTCACTTCAACAACAAAACCCCCCATTTCGAGTGCGTGTGTGGTGCTAGGATTCGGTCCTAGACCTTGCCATTGTTAGTTAGTGTGTTTCTTTGTTTCTGTTTTCCCAGCATTCTAAGTAGTTTAACTTGCAACCACGTTACCGTTCTCCGTGGGATCGAACCTCGTATTTACATAAGCTATACTATAAACGGTTCGTGCACTTGCGAGAATTAAAGTTGCTATTTTTAATAACTCATTTTAGTTGTTAACAATGGGCTCAACAAGTTTTGGCGCCGTTGCGGGAAAGGGTAACGATGGTGCTATAGTTAGATTGCTTTGAGTGTTTTTGTTTTTGTTAGTTTTATTTGTTATTTTCGTTGGTTTTTCTTTCAGGATTCAGTTTTTTTTTTCTTTTTAGTTGTTGTCTCCATTTGAAAGCACTAATTTGGTTCTTGTGTGTGCATATATGTCTGAATCTGATCCTGAGCCACTATCACCAAGAGGCAAGCTGCTACGTGCTGGTTTGAGGAGGAATTACAGTTCTTCAAGCATTGAATCTAAGAGCTACGAATATGAAGGTTCAAGCAAGATGGCAGAGATTCCAAACAACAACAACAATAATGATGAAGGAGGTGGTGCTCTTGTTGCCCAACCTCGGAAACCCTACGTGAATTTTCCATCCCCAAAGTCACTGATCAACCTTCGTGCATCGTCTATCCTCAACTCACAATTGACAGGTTTGAGCTTAAAAGTGGTATGATTCATCTTCTTCCAACTTATTATGGTAATACCACTGAGGATCCTTACTTGCATGTCAAGCAATTCTTTGAAATATGTGCTACAATCAAAATTCAAGGACTTGATGATGAGCAGATTAAGATGAGGCTATTCCCATTCAGTTTAAAAGATAAGGCTAAGTCTTGGTTATATTCTTTGCCTAATGCTTCAATTCGTATTTGGGATGAGCTTTCTAATAAGTTTTTGCAGAAATTCTTTCCAGCTCAAAAGACTAACAAGATTAGAAAGGAAATTCTTGGTTTCACACAAAGAGAAGGAGAAGCTTTTCATGAATGCTGGAGAGATACAAGGAGATGATGAGTTCTTGCCCACACCACAATATAGAGAGTTGGATGCAAATGCAATCTTTCTATGAAGGTTTGCTTGATTCTGAAAGGATGATGGTAGATGCAACAAGTGGAGAAGGATTGATGAACAAAACAGCAGATGAGGCTTTTAGTCTCTTTGAATCTTTGAGTGCTAACTCTCAACAATGGAGCTACAATAAAGGAAGAGGAGCTCCTATGAAAGCTGTGGTCTCTGAGGTAAGTACTAATAATGAGATTAATGCAAAACTTGATGTTATGTGTTCTTTGCTTCAACAGGTAGTGACTGGCCCTCTAGGAAACAAAGTGGAAGTTCAAAACCAATCTTTTGTGGACCACATGCTAGAACAAGCAAATGCCCTTCAAGGAAGGAATCCTCAGAATGATCCATACTCAAACACGTACAATCTGGGGTGGAGAAATCATCCTAATTTCAGGTGGAGCAATAATTCAAATGTGCAACAATCTCAAGGACCTCCCCCAGGATTCCAAATACAACAAAGGCAATTCCAGCAAGCTCCCCAACAAGTGCAAGAGCAAAAGGGTGATCAAATGGGGGAATTGCAAGACATGTTCAAGAAGTTCATGGGGCAACAAATGCAAACCAACCAGAATCTTCAAAATGCAGTGAACAAACTAGAAGTGCAAGTTGGGCAGATTGCATCCTCCTTGAGCAATAGAGCACCCGGAACTTTTCCGAGCCAAACGGAGGTGAATCCAAGACATCAAGAGCATGCTAAAGCAGTGCAGATCTTGAGAAGTGGGAAACAAGTGGATAACAAGGTTGGAGATGCCAATGAAGAGCAAGAAGAGGGAGAAAACGTGGAGATCATTCAGCCACCACAAGGACAGCCCACAAGTTCCACCAAACAGCCCCTCAATGCTCCTGGAAAGAGCACAGGCCCTAAGGTATCATCTAATGCTAATCAAGTTCCAATTTCAACTAATGCTTTTAGGCCTATTGCACCCTTTCCCAGCAAGTTATCAAAGTCAAAGAAAGATCAAGGCTTGGATGAGATAATGGAAATATTCAAGAAGGTGCAAATCAACATCCCACTACTCAGTGCCATTGCTCAGATTCCAAAGTATGCAAAATTTTTGAAGGATCTATGCACTAACAAGAGGAGATTCAAAGAGCATGAACAGGTTGCATTAAGTGAAGAGGTAAGTGCAGTGTTACAAAGAAAGCTACCTCCAAAGCTAAAGGATCCAGGTTCGTTTTCTATACCTTGTATAGTTGGTGATTTCAAGATTCCAAAAGCTTTGCTTGATCTTGGTGCATCCATAAACCTTATGCCATATCATGTTTATGAGAAACTTAACCTTGGTGAGTTGCAAGCCACATCTGTGAGCATTCAATTGGCAGATAGAACTATTAGGTACCCCAAGGGCATTCTAGAAGATGTTTTTGTGAGTGTAGAAGGCTTAATCTTGCCTGCTGATTTCTTAGTCTTGGAGATGGAAGAAGCACCAATTCCTGACAATGAATTGCCCCTCATCTTTGGTCGACCCTTCATGGCTACTGCAAAGACCACGATCGATGTAGCGCAAGGCACTCTCACCATGACCGTTAATGGAGAAACTGTTGCTTTCAAAGTGTTTGATGCCACGAATCTGCCAAATGATGTTCAAGATTGTTTTAAAATTGAAGTATTGGAGATTCCAGGGAAAGAGAGATTTGATGGTCTTTCCCATTCACTAGAAGCATGCTTGCTGCAAGAAGTAGACAAGGAGGAGCAGGGGGCTGCCCACATGTTCAATGCTACAATTTCTACACACAAGAAGGGGTTGCCCAAATTTGGAGATACTCCAATCACTCCTCCAGTTCTTTGTGATTCTGTTCATAATCAAAAAAGGAAAACAAAAGCAGCATGGAAACGATGGAAAAAGAAAACAAGTTGGGTGAACAATCTTGCAGTGCATGAGGTGTGGATTGAGCCCAAACCCCCCCATTCACTATAGCAAGTTTGGATGTCCGGCTGAAGACATAAAACTTAGCGCTTCTTGGGAGGCAACCCAAGGTGATGAGGAGAAGATAGAACATGGAAGGAGTTTGCTTGCGTCCTAATCGCTTCAAAGGGGAGTTGTTTTCTAAACTCTACCATTTGGTTATGTCTTTTCCTTATCTTCTTTCCTTCATTTATGAGGCATTGCTTGTTCTTACACTCTAACCATTGAGCACAATGTTTCATTTAAGTTTGGGGGGAAGGATTTATGTTGTTTCAAATTGTGAAAAATTTAAATTTTTAAGTGTGTCTAGTGTCTAAAAACGCAGGATTTTGTGTGTTGTTTTGCCATCCTTTCAAACACCTATGATAAGACTTGGATTTAACTTTAATATGGTTTTTCAGAAATTGATAGTCATTGTTTAAGGCCTGTGTGTGATTTTGAGTGAACTTTGTCTTGCATGCCATCCTTGCACTTATTGAGCACTTTGCCAAGTTAGTCCAATTTCTTGCTACTTGGAGATGTTATGCAATTCTACTTATCTCATGATCTTGGTTTCGTACTCTAGAACTTATTTGAATATCTCTTGAGACATCTTGTTGCC
>CM031921.1:82500-87500 GCA_018703695.1 Prunus fruticosa | reverse complement strand
GGCTATTGGAAGTTTGGGATGGCTTGCCTTGGGTTGCCTATCCTTGCACGCAGCTTGCTCGCATCACGCACGAAGCCTGCGCAGCATGCCGGGCAGCTTGCGTGCAGCGTGCTAATGCTGTCGACAGAATTTTTCAAAACCATGTCACGCCATGGCTCGCATGCAGCCTGCGCCCAGCATGCCGGCAGCGTGCTGATTCTGTCGACAGATTGCTCCCCATTCAAGGCATTTCGAGAAAGTGAGGCTATTAGAAGCTTGGCATGCCTACCCTTGCACGCAGCTTGCTCGCATCACGCACGAAGCCTGCGCGCAGCATGCCGACAGCTTGCATGCACGCAGCCTGCGCGCAGCATGCCGACAGCTTGCATGCACGCAGCCTGCGCGCAGCAAGCTGAAAATCTCGCAGAATTTTTCAAACCTTGTCAAACCCAATTTTTATTGAAATTTCCCCACACAATAAGCTCCCTATAATTAAGTCTATGATTTTTAGGACCTTCTCCATCGTACAAAATGATTTTTAGGACCTTGCCTTGCCTTCACATGCCATGCCCATTAAAGGCATTCCGAGAAAGTGAGGTCATTGGAGGCTTCGGATGACTTGGCTTGCCTTGCCTTGCATTGGCATGCCATGCCCAAGTTGTGGCCTAGACCAAGCCATTCAAGCCATGCGTTGCCTTGCCTTGGCATTGCTCATCATCCAAGGCATTCCGAGAGGCTATGGGAGGCTAAGGATGGCTTGCCTTGCCTTGCCTTGGCATGCCGTGCCCATCATGTGGCCTTGACCAAGCCATTCAAGCCATCCGTTGCCTTCGCCTTCGCATGTCGGGGCCTTGCCTTTACTCCCGTTCAATGCATTCCGACAAAGTGCCGTGGCCTTGCCTTGCCTTGCCTTGCCTTGCAACAAAGTGACAAAAGCATCAAAGTAAAATTAACAAGTAAAAAAATTTGCCCCAAACGGACGCCCGAGTGCAAAGTTATGACCTGCCAAAGTTTGAACTCGTTTTAACAGGTAACTTTTGGGTGCCAGGCAAAGTTTGAACTCGTAAAATGTCGACAAAATTTTTCGAAGCTTGCCTTGCCTTGCCGCAGTCTGCACGCAGTATGCCGACAGCCTGTGCACAGCATGTCGCAGCTGGCGGATTCTGCGACAGCGAGCGAGGCTAGCGCGCAGCGTGTGCGAGCGCGCGCGCAACGAATCTGTCGACAGCGAGCGAGGCTAGCGCGCGCGCAAGGTGCTGATTCTCTCGACAGAATTTTTCAAACCTTGTCAAACCCCATTTTTATTCAAATTTCCTCGCACAATAAGCTCCCCATAAGTTTTTTATGATTTTTAGGACCTTCTCCAACTTACAGAACTAAAAAATTATTCCCCAATTTTTCGAAGCTTGTCGTGCCATTGCCCTGCGCGCAAGCTGCGCGCAAGCCGTTCCTGGGCTTTTTTCAAATGTCGAGAATTTTTCAAACCTTGTCAAACCCCATTTTTATTGAAATTTCCTCGCACAATAAGCTCCCCATAAGTATTCCATGATTTTTAGGACCTTCTCCAACTTAGAGAACTAAACAATTCCTCCCCAATTGTTTTTAATGATTTTTTCAAGTTTACGAATTCTAAAAATAAAAAAAAATACTTCCCGACTTCAAAAATTTATGAAACTTTTTCCCATCTTAGATTGCATTTTTCTTAGTATCCCTGCAAAAAATCACGTCCAAATACCTTGTATTGAATTAGTTAGAGCCCATTATGACTCCTCGCGCATAGGTGATGTCTCTTCCTGTCAAAGGGCTAAATGCATAAAATGCTATATAGGGGGGTGTGTGTTGCCTGCATATGCATGGCTGCCCATGCCCACCTACCTGCAGCCCCCTTCCCCCACGCCACACCCATGTCATGTTGCCTCGATATGTTGCCTCGGTATCATGGGTTTGTTGTCGGGGTCGGGGGGCTGCCACCCATGGAGTTGGTGGCCGGAGTCCGGCCGCCACCACGCCGCCGCCATGGGTGAGGGGGAAAAAAAAGGCGTGGGAGTTGCGAAATGGGGTTGTCTAGGCTTTTTTTTGGCATGGGAGAGCACGGAGTGCTTGGAACTCCTTCTCAAATGCGTGGGCATGTCGACCACAACCTCATTTCGCAACGACAACCACCCGTGTGGGGTGGCGGTGGGTGGATAGTCGCGGATTGGGCTTGCCAAGCCAATGTTTTCCAAAAATTTCATCAAAATTAAAAACAAATCTTTTGTTGCCTTCGGATTAGTGGGTGAGCGGCGAGTCGGAGTGGAGCCGGTAAAGTTTAACCTCGGTGTCCACGGTTGTTTTTAGAAACTCAATCCAATATCGGGGACGTTGAAAGTGACGCTCTTATGAGTTGCAAACCCGCTAGATTTAAAGAACCTTTTCAAAACAATTTCAAACCAACAAGATTTAAAAACTGAAATTTTCATCAAAATTGAAAACAAATGTATTGTTGCCTTCGGATTTGTGGGCGAGCGGCGAGTCGGAGTGGAGCCGGTAAAGTTTAACCTCGGTGTGCACGGTTGTTTTTAGAAAGTGATGCTCTTATGAGTTGCAAACCCACAAGATTTTAAAACCTTTTTGTAAATGTTTCTTCTAAATGACACATTTTGATCCTTGGCAAGTGCTCAATTCGTAACTAGCCAATCACCGCCACACCACACCGGTTGGGAGTGTGTGAATGGTGTGCTTCCCGGGGTTGGCCTAGACAATCTTTCGCATCGACAATCTTTTGCATGCGAGGGAATGTCTATGCCAACCCCGGGAAGCACACCATTCACCCACTAGTGTGGGCGACGATGGGTTGGCTTCAAGTGAACTTTTTGCTTGGGGTTGTCCTCGGTATGCTTTTGTGTTGGGAGTACGGCCACCAAACCTTCTCAATGCACGGGTATGTCGAGGATGGCTTTCGGCGGGGTTGATGAAGAAGCTAGTCAATTGTTGGCCACACGAACACATGGTGACGACGATGAGTTGGCTTCAAGTGAGCTTTTGCTTGGGGTTGTCCTTGGTAATGCTTTTGTGTTGGGAGTACGGCCACCAAACCTTCTCAATGCATGGGTATGTCGAGGATGGCTTTCGGCGGAGTTGATGAAGAAGCTAGCGAATTATTGGACACCCTCACACGTGTGGGGGTAGGTTTGGCTTCGCAAGAAGCTATCCAATCCTCTGAGTGTGCGGTTGAGCTATGATTAGGATTGTCTAGGCATTGCTTGTGTGTGCACGGTGCGAGCCCAATGCACGAGCAAGTCGAGGATGACAATCTTAAGAGTACCAATGATGCCACAAAATTAAAAACAAATGTTTTGTTGCCTTCGGATTAGTGGGTGAGCGGCGAGTAAGAGTGGAGCCGGTAAAGTTTAACCTCGGTGTGCACGGTTGTTTTTAGAAACTCAATCCAATACCGGGGACGTTGAAAGTGACGCTCTTATGAGTTGCAAACCCGCTAGATTTAAAGAACCTTTTCAAAACAATTTCAAACCAACAAAGATTTAAAAACTGAAATTTTCATCAAAATTGAAAACAAATGTTTTGTTGCCTTCGGATTTGTGGGTGAGCGGCGAGTCGGAGTGGAGCCGGTAAAGTTTAACCTCGGTGTGCACGGTTGTTTTTAGAAACTCAATCCAATACCGGGGACGTTGAAAGTGACGCTCTTATGAGTTGCCAACCCGCTAGATTTAAAGAACCTTTTCAAAACAATTTCAAACCAACAAAGATTTAAAAACTGAAATTTTCATCAAAATTGAAAACAAATGTTTTGTTTCCTTCGGATTTGTGGGTGAGCGGCGAGTCGGAGTGGAGCCGGTAAAGTTTAACCTCGGTGTGCACGGTTGTTTTTAGAAACTCAATCCAATACCGGGGACGTTGAAAGTGACGCTCTTATGTGTTGCAAACCCGCTAGATTTAAAGAACCTTTTCAAAACAATTTCAAACCAACAAGATTTAAAAACTGAAATTTTCATCAAAATTGCAAACAAATGTTTTGTTGCCTTCGGATTTGTGGGCGAGCGGCGAGTCGGAGTGGAGCCGTTAAAGTTTAACCTCGGTGTGCACGGTTGTTTTTAGAAACTCAGCCCAATACCGGGGACGTTGAAAGTGACACTCCTACTAGTTAACCTTGGCCCTTGCCATGCCGTGGCCTTGGCATGTCGTGCCTTGGCCTTGGCATTGCCACAATCAAGGCATTTCGAGAAAGTGAGGCTATTGGAAGTTTGGGATGGCTTGCCTTGGGTTGCCTTGGCATGGCTCCCCATTCAAGGCATTTCGAGAAAGTGAGGCTACTGGAAGTTTGGGATGGCTTGCCTTGGGTTGCCTATCCTTGCACGCAGCTTGCTCGCATCACGCACGAAGCCTGCGCGCAGCATGCCGGCAGCTTGCGTGCAGCGTGCTAATGCTGTCGACAGAATTTTTCAAAACCATGTCACGCCATGGCTCGCACGCAGCCTGCGCGCAGAATGCCGGCAGCGTGCTGATTCTGTCGACAGATTGCTCCCCATTCAAGGCATTTCGAGAAAGTGAGGCTATTAGAAGCTTGGCATGCCTACCCTTGCACGCAGCTTGCTCGCATCGTGCACGAAGCCTTCGCGCAGCATGCCGGCAGCTTGCATGCACGCAGCCTGCGCGCAGCAAGCTGAAAATCTCGACATAATTTTTCAAACCTTGTCAAACCCAATTTTTATTGAAATTTTCCCGCACAATAAGCTCCCTATAATTAAGTCTATGATTTTTAGGACCTTCTCTATCTTACAAAATGATTTTTAGGACCTTGCCTTGCCTTCACATGCCGTGCCCATTAAAGGCATTCCGAGAAAGTGAGGTCATTGGAGGCTTCGGATGACGTGGCTTGCCTTGCCTTGCATTGGCATGCCATGCCCAAGTTGTGGCCTAGACCAAGCCATTCAAGGCATGCGTTGCCTTGCCTTGGCATTGCTCATCATCCAAGGCATTCCGAGAGGCTATGGGAGGCTAAGGATGGCTTGCCTTGCCTTGCC
>CM031921.1:72500-77500 GCA_018703695.1 Prunus fruticosa | reverse complement strand
AAAACCATGTCATGCCATGGCTCACACGCAGCCTGCGCGCAGCATGCCGGCAGCTTGCGTGCAGCGTGCTAATGCCTGTCGCAGAATTTTTCAAAACCATGTAATGCCATGGCTCGCACGCAGCCTGCGCGCAGCATGCCGGGCAGCGTGCTCAATTCTCTCGACAGATTGCTCCCCATTCAAGGCATTTCGAGAAAGTGAGGCTATTAGAAGCTTGGCATGCCTACCCTTGCACGCAGCTTGCTCGCATCACGCACGAAGCCTGCGCGCAGCATGCCGGCAGCTTGCAAGCACGCAGCCTGCGCGCAGCAAGCTGAAAATCTCGCAGAATTTTTCAAACCTTGTCAAACCCAATTTTTATTGCAATTTCCCCACACAATAAGCTCCCTATAATTAAGTCTATAATTAAGTTGTGGCCTAGACCAAGCCATTCAAGCCATGCGTTGCCTTGCCTTGGCATTGCTCATCATCCAAGGCATTCCGAGAGGCTATGGGAGGCTAAGGATGGCTTGCCTTGCCTTGCCTTGGCATGCCGTGCCCATCATGTGGCCTTGACCAAGCCATTCAAGCCCTCCATTGCCTTCGCCTTCGCATGCCGTGGCCTTGCCTTTGCTCCCGTTCAATGCATTCCGACAAAGTGCCGTGGCCTTGCCTTGCCTTGCCTTGCCTTGCAACAAAGTGACAAAAGCATCAAAGTAAAATTAACAAGTGAAAACACTTAAAAATTAAAAAAAAAAAACCCAAGTGTGCCCTCTTTGTGACTTGAACCCTGGACCCTGAAGTTGATAATTAAAACAAAAACCAGCCCTTCTAATATTAAACATTTGAATATTGTTGCTCTTTATATGTACTTGAACACCACTCTCCGAACAATATTGCTACTGCAATACAGGTTTTTGACCCATAAAAAATGAGTGCGCCCATCATTTACTGTCTCCTATGTTCAAATCCGAAGTTTAGTTTGCATGAGAATAAGAAAATGTAAGGAAAACTTGTCTATGCTCTTACATTGGGAAGATGTAATCCAGTTTTACAGCAGAAAACAGCGGTTTTTGGGTGTCTGGAGAACTCAAGCCGCTTCCAGCGACTTGGCAGGTCATAGATCTTGAAAAGATACATGAAATCAAAAAAAAATTTGCCCAAACGGACGCCCGAGCGCAAAGTTATGACCTTCCAAAGTTTGAACTCGTTTTAACAGGCAACTTTTGGGTGCCAGCAAAGTTTGAACTCGTAAAATGTCGACAAAATTTTTCGAAGCTTGCCTTGCCTTGCCGACAGTCTGCGCGCAGCATGCCGACAGCCTGTGTGCAGCATGTCGGCAGCGGGCGGATTCTGCGACAGCGAGCGAGGCTAGCGAAACTTGTCCTGCGCCCAGTGTGTGCGCAGCGTTCGCGCTGCGAATCTCTCGCAGTGAGCGAGGCTAGCGCGCAGCGTGTGCGAGCGCGTGTGCGCAACGAATCTGCGATCAGCGAGCGAGGCTAGCGCGTGCGCAAGGTGCTGATTCTCGCAGAATTTTTCAAACCTTGTCAAACCCCATTTTTATTGAAATTTCCTCGCACAATAAGCTCCCCATAAGTTTTTTATGATTTTTAGGACCTTCTCCAACTTACAGAACTAAAAAAGTATTCCCCAATTTTTCGAAGCTTGTCGTGCCATTGCCCCTGCGCAGGCTGCGCACCGCATGCCGACAGACTGTGCGCAGTATGCCGGCGGCCTGTCCTGGGCTTTTTTCAAATGTCGACAGAATTTTTCAAACCTTGTCAAACCCCATTTTGATTGAAATTTCCTCGCACAATAAGCTCCCCATAAGTAGTCTATGATTTTTTGGACCTTCTCCAACTTACAGAACTAAAAAATTCCTCCCCAATATTTTTTAATGATTTTTTCAAGTTTACGACTTCTAAAAATAAAAAAAAATACTTTCCGACTTCAAAAATTTATGACACTTTTTGCCATCATAGATTGCATTTTTCTTAGTATCCCTGCAAAAAATCATGTCCAAAAACCTTGTATTGAATTAGTTAGAGCCCATTATGACTCCTCGCGCATAGGTGATGTCTCTTCCTGTCAAAGGGCTAAATGCATAAAATGCTATATAGGGGGGTGTGTTGCCTGCATATGCATGGCAGCCCATGCCCTCCTACCTGCAGCCCCTTCCCCCACGCCACACCCATGTCATGTTGCCTCGATATGTTGCCTCGGTATCATGGGTTTGTTGTCGGGGTCGGGGGGCTGCCACCCATAGCGGTGGTGGCCGGAATCCGGCCGCCGCCACCACCCCGCCGCCATGGGTGAGGGGGAAAAAAAGGCTTGTAAGTTGCGAAATGGGGTTGTTCTAGGCTTTTTTTTGGCATGGGAGAGCACGGAGTGCTTGGAACTCCTTCTCAAATTCGTGGGCATGTCGACCACAACCTCATTTCGCAACGACAACCACCCGTGTGGGGTGGCGGTGGGTGGATAGTCGCGGATTGGGCTTGCCAAGCCAATGTTTTCCAAAAATTTCATCAAAATTAAAAACAAATCTTTTGTTGCCTTCGGATTAGGGGTGGGCACGGTATGAAATGACACGGGATGGAGGTCATCCCGGTGTTAATCCCAAATAGGAGAATCGGTATGGGATGACACGGGATGGGGGGTTTTGAAAACACGTTCAAACCATACCGAATCAAATCGGGATCGGTATGATTCGGTATCAAATGTTGATACCGTTAAAAATCTGCAAAATAAACTAACCATTGCAGAGTAGGTGGAAAATAAACTAACCAGCGGAGGCTATATCCTTCTGTCCATCTTTTCTTCCTCTAGGGATTTGCCAAGACCAGATTTTTCCACAAGAACTCCACCTCAAATATCAAATACCAATCTCTCAATATTATGATCTGATTTGAACATAAAGAACACGCAATGCCTAACTCATCAAAAACCAACCATCGCCATCAGAACCTAACTAAAGTTCAACCCCAAAATATTTCCGAAATCTTGAACTTCACTGCAAATAATCTTTGATTAATCCTCTAAACGAAGTAACCTCAAGATGTCCTAAATCCACCTTCATGGTCAAAAGCCCATCTGAGTAGAACTCATAGTTGGCCAAAATCAGCTTAAGAATCACAAGCCGAAACCAGGGAGAGGGCAGAACCCCTGAACCAGAGTCAACCCCAATCGGAAACAACGCAAGCCCACCATTGTTCACCTCATTATCATCAAAACCAGTTGAGAATCAAAAACCCAGTTTGAAAGGCGCCTCCCAAAGCTTCACTCTATCACCAACAACAACCCCCTGATTTTCACAAAAACTCAAAGACTTAGGGTTGGGCCTTTCCTTTTCCACTGGTTTGGAGAAAACAGAGAGAGAGGAGGAGGATGAGGAGAATAAGAAGACGAGATCAATTGAGAAAGGAGAAGATAAGATAAGAGAATAATTAGTATTAGGAGAGGAAAAGAAAGGAAGGCTGAAGAGTAGAGAAAGTTTCTGGAGTCGAAAAAAAAAATATGTGAAGAAAGGCTGAAGAGTAGGGTAAGGGTACAATTGAAAATAAATTAAAATCAGGATTAATAAAACTTATTTACTGTTCGGTACGGTATGACACCAACCGAGATCACAAATGTGAAACCGATGTCGTGCCAAAGAGTAACGGGATGACACGGTATCATCCCGTTTACACGTCAACACCAAACGGGACGGCACGAGATTGACACGGTTTGACACGATTTCGGGACGGTTTTCGGTATTCCGGTTTTGATGCCCACCCCTACTTCGGATTAGTGGGTGAACGGCGAGTCGGAGTGGAGCCGGTAAAGTTTAACCTCTGTATGCACGGTTTTTTTTAGAAACTCAATCCAATACCGGGGACGTTGAAAGTGATGCTCTTATAAGTTGCAAACCCACAAGATTTTAAAACCTTTTTGTAAATGTTTCTTCTAAATGACACATTTTGATCCTTGGCAAGTGCTCAATTCGTAACTATCCAATCACCGCCACACCACACCGGTTGGGAGTGTGTGAATGGTGTGCTTCCGGGGTTGGCCTAGACAATGTTTCGCATCGAAAATCTTTTGCATGCGAGGGAATGTCTATGCCAACCCCGGGAAGCACACCATTCACCCACTAGTGTGGGCGATGATGGGTTGGCTTCAAGTGAACTTTTTGCTTGGGGTTGTCCTCGGTATGCTTTTGTGTTGGGAGTACGGCCACCAAACCTTCTCAATGCACGGGTATGTCGAGGATGGCTTTCGGCGGGGTTGATGAAGAAGCTAGTCAATTGTTGGCCACACGAACACATGGTGACGACGATGAGTTGGCTTCAAGTGAGCTTTTGCTTGGGGTTGTCCTTGGTAATGCTTTTGTGTTGGGAGTACGGCCACCAAACCTTCTCAATGCATGGGTATGTCGAGGATGGCTTTCGGCGGAGTTGATGAAGAAGCTAGCGAATTAT
This sequence comes from Prunus fruticosa, assembly GCA_018703695.1. NCBI lineage: Eukaryota > Viridiplantae > Streptophyta > Magnoliopsida > Rosales > Rosaceae > Prunus > Prunus fruticosa. The sequence continues at coordinate 73,064 of CM031921.1, read as the reverse complement.
TGGACACCCTCACACGTGTGGGGGTAGGTTTGGCTTCGCAAGAAGCTATCCAATCCTCTGAGTGTGCGGTTGAGCTATGATTAGGATTGTCTAGGCATTGCTTGTGTGTGCACGGTGCGAGCCCAATGCATGAGCAAGTCGAGGATGACAATCTTAAGAGTACCAATGATGCCACAAAATTAAAAACAAATGTTTTGTTGCCTTCGGATTAGTGGGTGAGCGGCGAGTAAGAGTGGAGCCGGTAAAGTTTAACCTCGGTGTGCACGGTTGTTTTTAGAAACTCAATCCAATCCCGGGGACGTTGAAAGTGACGCTCTTATGAGTTGCAAACCCGCTAGATTTAAAGAACCTTTTCAAAACAATTTCAAACCAACAAAGATTTAAAAACTGAAATTTTCATCAAAATTGAAAACAAATGTTTTGTTGCCTTCGGATTTGTGGGTGAGCGGCGAGTCGGAGTGGAGCCGGTAAAGTTTAACCTCGGTGTGCACGGTTGTTTTTAAAAACTCAATCCAATACCGGGGACGTTGAAAGTGACGCTCTTATGAGTTGCAAACCCGCTAG
>CM031921.1:57500-62500 GCA_018703695.1 Prunus fruticosa | reverse complement strand
CAGCCTTGCGACCATACTCCCCCGGTATTGGATTGAGTTTCTAAAAACAACCGTGCACACCGAGGTTGAACTTTACCGGCTCCACTCCGACTCGCCGCTCACCAACTAATCCGAAGGCAACAAAAGATTTGTTTTTAATTTTGATGAAATTTTTGGAAAACATTGGCTTGGCAAGCCCAATCCGCGACTATCCACCCAACTCCCACGCCTTTTTTTTTTCCTCCGCTTATTGATATGCTTAAATTCAGCGGGTAACCCCGCCTGACCTGGGGTCGCGTTGAAATCCAAGCCGGAGCCTAGCATTTTTTTTCGAGCCCTCGATGCGCGACGACCGCACACGACGGGCAACCGAGGTTTCGCAACCACCGATTGTCGTGGCGTGCGTCGCCGAGGACTTGGTATTTATGCCAACCACGCGACGGAGTGTACGGGAGGCCATCATCCGCCCCCCGCAATCCCGAGGGAGTAGTGGGGGTGCAACGACGTGTGACGCCCAGGCAGGCGTGCCCTCGGCCTAATGGCTTCGGGCGCAACTTGCGTTGAAAGACTCGATGGTTCACGGGATTCTGCAATTCACACCAAGTATCGCATTTCGCTACGTTCTTCATCGATGCGAGAGCCGAGATATCCGTTGCCAAGAGTCATTTTGACATATTTCAAGTTCCTTGCTACAACGTCCTCCTGCTACCCGCGAAGGGAAAGAGGAGGAAAGCGACAACGAGAGGCAACATTCCTTAACAATAGGTAGCCAAAACAGGAACCCATTTAACCCGCACAAGCCAATCTTGAAGCATCAATGACAAGGGGTATGAGACGACAGTTCGATGCCAGAGCAAAGAGCCCGCCGGTGCATACAACCCATTCACCACTCACACGCCGTTTGCATACAACCCATTCGCCGCTCACCCACAAACCCGAAGGCAACAAAACATTTGTTTTCAATTTTGATGAAAATTTCAGTTTTTAAATCTTTGTTGGTTTGAAATTGTTTTGAAAAGGTTCTTTAAATCTAGCGGGTTTGCAACTCATAAGAGCGTCACTTTCAACGTCCCGGTATTGGATTGAGTTTCTAAAAACAACCGTGCACACCGAGGTTAAACTTTACCGGCTCCACTCTTACTCGCCGCTCACCCACTAATCCGAAGGCAACAAAACATTTGTTTTTAATTTTGTGGCATCATTTGTACTCTTAAGATTGTCATCCTCGACTTGCTCGTGCATTGGGCTCGCACCGTGCACACACAAGCAATGCCTAGACAATCCTAATCATAGCTCAACCGCACACTCAGAGGATTGGATAGCTTCTTGCGAAGCCAAACCTACCCCCACACGTGTGAGGGTGTCCAACAATTCACTACCTTCTTCATCAACTACGCCGAAAGCCATCCTCGACATACCCGTGCATTGAGAAGGTTTGGTGGCCGTACTCCCAACACAAAAGCATTACCAAGGATAACCCCAAGCAAAAGCTCACTTGAAGCCAACTCATCGTCGTCACCATGTGTTCGTGTGGCCAACAATTGACTAGCTTCTTCATCAACCCCGCCAAAAGCCATCCTCGACATACCCGTGCATTGAGAAGGTTTGGTGGCCGTACTCCCAACACAAAAGCATACCGAGGACAACCCCAAGCAAAAAGTTCACTTGAAGCCAACCCATCGTCGCCCACACTAGTGGGTGAATGGTGTGCTTCCCGGGGTTGGCATAGACATTCCCTCACATGCAAAAGATTGTCGATGCGAAAGATTGTCTAGGCCAACCCCGGGAAGCACACCATTCACACACTCCCAACCGGTGTGGTGTGGCGGTGATTGGATAGTTACGGATTGAGCACTTGCCAAGGATCAAAATTTGTCATTTAGAAGAAACATTTTCAAAAAGTATTTAAAATCTTGTGGGTTCGCAACTCGTAGGAGTGTCACTTTCAACGTCCCGGTATTGGATTGAGTTTCTAAAAACAACCGTGCACACCGAGGTTAAACTTTACCGGCTCCACTCCGACTCGCCGCTCGCCCACAAATCCGAAGGCAACAAAACATTTGTTTTCAATTTTGATGAAAATTTCAGTTTTTAAATCTTGTTGGTTTGAAATTGTTTTGAAAAGGTTCTTTAAATCTAGAGGTTTGCAACTCATAAGACCGTCACTTTCAACGTCCCCGGTATTGGATTGAGTTTCTAAAAACAACCGTGCACACCGAGGTTAAACTTTATCGGCTCCACTCCGACTCGCCGCTCACCCACTAATCCGCAAGCCCAATCCGCGACTATCCACCCACCGCCACCCCACACGGGTGGTTGTCGTTGCGAAATGAGGTTGTGGTCGACATGCCCACGCATTTGAGAAGGAGTTCCAAGCACTCCATGCTCTCCCATGCCAAAAAAAAGCCTAGACAACCCCATTTCGCAACTTCCACGCCTTTCCCCTCACCCATGGCGGCGGCGTGGTGGCGGCGGCCGGATTCCGGCCACCACCGCCATGGGTGGCAGCCCCCCGACCCCGACAACAAACCCATGATACCGAGGCAACATATCGAGGCAACATGACATGGGTGTGGCGTGGGGGAAGGGGGCTGCAGGTAGGAGGGCATGGGCTGCCATGCATATGCAGGCAACACACACCCCCCTATATAGCATTTTATGCATTTAGCCGTTTGAGAGAAAGAGACATCACCTATGCGCGAGGAGTCATAATGGGCTCTAACTAATTCAATACAAGGTATTTGGACGTGGTTTTTTGCAGGGATACTAAGAAAAATGCAATCTATGACGGGAAAAAGTTTCATAAATTTTTGAATTCGGGAAGTATTTTTTTTTTATTTTTAGAAGTCGTAAATTTGAAAAAATCATTAAAAAAAATTGGGGAGGAATTGTTTCGTTCTGGAAGTCGGAGAAGGTCCTAAAATTCATAGACTACTTATGGGGAGCTTATTGTGCGAGGAAATTTCAATAAAAATGGGGTTTGACAAGGTTTGAAAAATTATGTCGCAGAATCAGCACCTTGCGCGCGCTAGCCTCGCTCGCTGTCGCAGATTCGCTGCACGCGCGCGCTCGCACACGCTGCGCGCTAGCCTCGCTCGCTGTCAACAGAATCCGAGAGCGCGCGCTGTGCGCACGCTGCGCACACGCTGCGCGCAGGACAAGTTCGGGAGCGTCGCTCGCTGTCGGCAGAATCCGCCCGCTGCCGACATGCTGCGCACATGCTGTTGGCATGCTGCGCGCAGACTGCCGGCAAGGCAAGCTTCGAAAAGTTTTGTCGACATTTTTACGAGTTCAAACTTTGCTAGCACCCAAAAGTTGCTGTTAAAACGAGTTCAAACTTTGGCAGGTCATAACTTTGCACTCGGGCGTCCGTTTGGGGCAAATTTTTTTTTATTTCATGTATCTTTTCGAGATCTATGACCTGCCAAGTCGCTAGAAGCGGCTTGAGTTCTCCAAACACCCAAAAACCGCTGTTTTCTGCTGTAAAACTGGATTACATCTTCCCAATGTAAGAGCATAGACAAGTTTTCCTTACATTTTCTTATTCTCATGCAAACTAAACTTCGGATTTGAACATAGGAGACAGTAAATGATGGGTGCACTCATTTTTTATGGGTCAAAAACCTGTATTACAGGTAGCAATATTGTACGGAGAGTGGTGTTCAAGTACATATAAAGAGCAACAATATTCAAATGTTTAATATTAGAAGGGATGGTTTTTGTTTTAATTATCAACTTCAGGGTCCAGGGTTCAAGTCACAAAGAGGGCACACTTGGGTTTTTTTTTAAAATTTTTAAGTGTTTTCACTTGTTAATTTTACTTTGATGCTTTTGTCACTTTGTTGCAAGGCAAGGCAAGGCAAGGCCACGGTACTTTGTCGGAATGCATTGAACGGGAGCAAAGGCGAAGGCAACGGATGGCTTGAATGGCTTGGTCAAGGTCACATGATGGGCACGGCATGCCAAGGCAAGGCAAGGCAAGGCAAGCCATCCTTAGCCTCCCATAGCCTCTCGGAATGCCTTGGATGATGAGCAATGCCAAGGCAAGGCAACGCATGGCTTGAATGGCTTGGTCTAGGCCACAACTTGGGCATGGCATGCCAATGCAAGGCAAGGCAAGCCACGTCATCCGAAGCCTCCAATGACCTCACTTTCTCGGAATGCCTTTAATGGGCACGGCATGTGAAGGCAAGGCAAGGTCCTAAAATTCATTTTGTAAGATAGAGAAGGTCCTAAAAATCATAGACTTAATTATAGGGAGCTTATTGTGCGGGGAAATTTCAATAAAAATTGGGTTTGACAAGGTTTGAAAAATTATGTCGAGATTTTCAGCTTGCTGCGCGCAGGCTGCGTGCATGCAAGCTGCCGGCATGCTGCGCGAAGGCTTCGTGCACGATGCGAGCAAGCTGCGTGCAAGGGTAGGCATGCCAAGCTTCTAATAGCCTCACTTTCTCGAAATGCCTTGAATGGGGAGCAATCTGTCTCCAGAGAATCAGCACGCTGCCGGCATTCTACGCGCAGGCTGCGTGCGAGCCATGGCGTGACATGGTTTTGAAAAATTATGTCCAGATTTTCAGCTTGCTGCGCGCAGGCTGCGTGCATGCAAGCTGCCGGCATGCTGCGCGAAGGCTTCCTGCACGATACGAGCAAGCTGCGTACAAGGGTAGGCATGCCAAGCTTCTAATAGCCTCACTTTCTCGAAATGCCTTGAATGGGGAGCAATCTGTCTCCAGAATGAGCACGCTGCCGGCATTCTGCGCAGGCTGCGTGCGAGCCATGGCGTGACATGGTTTTGAAAAATTCTGTCGACAGCATTAGCACGCTGCACGCAAGCTGCCGGCATGCTGCGCGATGCGAGCAAGCTGCGTGCAAGGGTAGGAATGCCAAGCTTCTAATAGCCTCACTTTCTCGAAATGCCTTGAATGGGGAGCAATCTGCGACAGAATGAGCACGCTGCCGGCATGCTGCGCGCAGGCTGCGTGCGAGCCATGGCGCGACATGGTTTTGAAAAATTCTATCGA
>CM031921.1:45000-52500 GCA_018703695.1 Prunus fruticosa | reverse complement strand
AAATTTCCTCGCACAATAAGCTCCCCATAAGTAGTATATGATTTTTAGGACCTTCTCCAACTTACGGAACTAAAAAATTCCTCCCATATTTTTTTTAATGATTTTTTCAATTTTACGACTTCTAAAAATAATAAAAAATACTTCCCGACTTCAAAAATTTATGAAACGTTTTCCCATCATAGATTGCATTTTTCTTAGCATCCCTGCAAAAAAATCCCGTCCAAATACCTTAAATTGAATTATTTAGAGCCCATTATGACTCCTCGCGCATAGGTGATGTCTCTTCCTGTCAAAGGGCTAAATGCAGAAAATGCTATATAGGGGGGTGTGTGTTGCCTGCATATGCATGGCAGCCCATGCCCTCCTAGCTGCAGCCCCCTTCCCCCACGCCACACCCAGGTCATGTTGCCTCGATATGTTGCCTCGGTATTATGGGTTTGGTGTCGGGGTCGGGGGCTGCCACCATGGCGGTGGTGGCCGGAATCCGGCCGCCGCCGCCATGGGTGAGGGGGAAAAAAAGGCATGGAAGTTGCGAAATGGGGTTGTCTAGGCTATTTTTTGGCATGGGAGAGCACGGAGTGCTTGGAACTCCTTCTCAAATGCGTGGGCATGTCGACCACAACCTCATTTCGCAACAACAACCACCCGTGTGGGGTGGCGGTGGGTGGATAGTCGCGGATTGTGGTTTGCCAAGCCAATGTTTTCAAAAAAAATCATCAAAATCAAAAACAAATGTGTTGTTGTCTTCGGACTAGTGGGGGAGCGGCGAGTCGGAGTGGAGCCGGTAAAGTTTAACCTCGGTGTGCAAGGTTGTTTTTAGAAACTCAGCCCAATATCTAACACGTTGAAAGTGACACTCCTGTGAGTTGCAAACCCACTAGATTTAAAGAACCTTTTCAAAACAACATTCATTAAAAATTGAAATTTTCATCAAAATCAAAAACAAATGTTTCGTTGCCTTCGGACTAGTGGGCAAGCGGTGAGTCGGAGTGGAACCGGTAAAGTTTAACCTCGGTGTGCAAGGTTGTTTTTAGAAACTCAGCCCAATATCGAGCACGTTGAAAGTGACACTCCTGCGAGTTGCAAACCCACTAGATTTAAAGAACCTTTTCAAAACAGCATTCATTAAAAACTGAAATTTTCATCAAAATCAAAAACAAATGTTTCGTTGCCTTCGGACTAGTGGGCAAGCGGTGAGTCGGAGTGGAGCCGGTAAAGTTTAACCTCGGTGTGCAAGGTTGTTTTTAGAAACTCAGCCCAATATCGAGCACGTTGAAAGTGACACTCATGCGAGTTGCAAACCCACTAGATTTAAAGAACCTTTTCAAAACAACATTCATTAAAAACTGAAATTTTCATCAAAATGAGAAACAAATGTTCTGTTGCCTTCGGATTTGTGGGCGAGTGGCGAGTCGGAGTGGAGCCGGTAAAGTTTAACCTCGGTGTGCAAGGTTGTTTTTAGAAACTCAGCCCAATATCAGAGCGCGTTGAAAGTGACACTCCTACGAGTTACGAACCCACAACATATCGGTTGCCTGGTTGCCTAGATTTCGGTTGCCCGGTAAAGTTTAATGGGTTCCTGTTTTGGCTACCTATTGTTAAGGAATGGTGCCTCTCGTTGTCCATTTCCTCCTCTTGCCCTTCGCGGGCAGCAGGAGGACGTTGTAGCAGTGCTTGTGTTCCGATCAACCCACGACTCATCGTGAGATTGTGAAGGTCCACAAGTTTCTGCTTGTGATCTCGGATGCGGAGCATTAAGCGGGCGTGGGGTCTTCGGGCTCGCAATCGTCCAATTTGAAGCGTTTTCGCTCGGCACGTACGACTGTCGTGCCCGCAAGGTCGTTTGTCTTGCATGAGCCGATGTCGGAAAGGAATGCTACCTGGTTGATCCTGCCAGTAGTCATATGCTTGTCTCAAAGATTAAGCCATGCATGTGTAAGTATGAACTAATTCAGACTCGAAACTGCGAATGGCTCATTAAATCAGTTATAGTTTGTTTGATGGTATCTACTACTCGGATAACCGTAGTAATTCTAGAGCTAATACGTGCAACGAACCCCGACTTCCTGGAAGGGATGCATTTATTAGATAAAAGGCTGACGCGGGCTCTATCCGTTGCTCTGATGATTCATGATAACTCGACGGATCGCATGCGCCCGCCGCCCGTTGCCGACCCTCAGGAGGGGCCCTAGGCCCCCAAAGGCACGTGTCGTTGGTGAATCCTTTGCAAACGACTTAAATACGCGACGGGGTATTGTAAGTGGCAGAGTGGCCTTGCTGCCACGATCCACGAGATTCAGCCCTGCGTCGCTTCCATTCCGTCCCTCCCCCTCCTTTTCCATTCAACTTTCCTCCGAAAATTGACGAGGCTACACATCCGACACTTTGTATTTTTACGTACTTGCCTTGCCAAGTCGTGCCTTGGCCTTGGCAAGCCTTGCGTTGGCTTGTGTTGCCTTGCGTTGTGTTGCGTTGGAAAGCCTTGCCTTGCCTTGCGTTGGCTTGTGTTGCGTTGGCTTGGAAAGCCTTGCATTGCCTTGCGTTGGAAGCTTGGCATGCCTACCCTTGCACGCAGCCTGCTCGCGTCATGTACGAAGCCTGCGCGCAGCATGCCGGCAGTGTCGACAGAAATTTTTTCGAAACCTTGTCATGCCATGTCTCACACGCAGCCTGCGCGCACCCTTCACGTAGTATGGACGCCGCCTGCGCGCAACATGCTGAAAATGTCGACAGAATTTTTCCAAACCTTGCATTGGCATGTCGTGCCTTGGCCTTTGCACGCATTGCCTTGGCATGCCGTGGCCTTGGCATTGCCCCATTCAAGGTATTTCGAGAAGCTGAGGCTATTGCGAGCTGGGCATGTCGGCAGCCTGCGCGCAGCATGCACGCAGCATGCTGAAAATGTCGACATAATTTTTTCAAACCTTGGCTTGCCTCGCATTGCATTGGCATGTCGTGCCTTGGCCTTTGCACGCATTGCCTTGCCTTGGCATGCCGTGGCCTTGGCATTGCCCCATTCAAGGCATTTCGAGAAGGTGAGGCTATTGCGAGCTGGGCATGTCGGCAGCCTGCGCGCAGCATGCACGCAGCGTGCCCGCGGCCTGCGCGGAGCATGTCGGCAGCATGCTGAAAATGTGGACCGAGCCATTCTTAAGGTATTATTCAAGGCATTCCGAGAAAGCGAGGCCATGGGAGGCTGAGGATGGCTTGCCTTGCCTTGCCTTGGCATGCCGTCACCATGATGTGGCCTAGACCAAGCCATGCGTTGCCTTCGCCTTGGCATGCCGTGACCTTGCCTTTGCTCCCATTCAACGCATTTCGACCTAGTGACGCTTCGGAACACTACCGTGAAAACACTTGAAAATAAAAAATGTTTATAAAAAAAAACCCAAGTGTGCCCTCTTTGTGACTTGAACCCTGGACCCTGAAGTTGATAATTAAAACAAAAACCAGCCCATCTAATATTAAACATTTGAGTATTGTTGCTCGTTATATGTACTTGAATACCACTTTCCATACAATATTGCTACTGCAATACAGGTTTTTGACCCATAAAAAATGATGGCGCCCATCATCTAATGTCTCCTATGTTCAGAACCGAAGTTTCGTTTGCATGACGCAAAGAAAATGTAAAGAAAACTTGTCTATGCTCTTACATTGCGAAGATGTAATCAAGTTTTACAGCAGAAAACAGCATTTTTTGGGGGTCTCGAGAACTCAAGCCGCTTCCAGCGACTTGGCAGGTCATAGATCTCCAAAGGATACATGAAATCAAAAAAAAATTGCCCCAAACGGACACCCGAGCGCAAAGTTATGGCCTTTCAAAGTTTGACGAAAGTTTTTGAAACGGGTCCTGCCATGGGCTGCGCACAGCATACCGGCATCCTGCGCGCAGCGTGTGCACAACATGCAGGGTGTGCGCAGCTTCCGCGGAGCGCGCTGATTCTCTCGCAGTGAGGCACGCGAGACATGTCCTGCCGTGGCCTGCGCGCAACGTGTGCACAGCATGCAGGCAGGGTGTGCACAACATGCAGGGTGTGCGCGGCTTCCGCGAGCGCGCTGGATTCTCTCGCGAGTGAGGCACGCAAGACAAGTCCTGCCGTAGTCTGCGCGCAGCCTGCGCACAGCATGCACGCAGCATGCGGGCAACTGCGCACAGCATGCGCGCAGCTTGCGCACAGGCATTCGCGCAGTGTGCTGGTTCTCTGCGACAGCGATGCTCGCGAGACATGTCCTACCGGCAGCCTGTGCACAGCATGCCCGCAGCGTGCACGCAGCGTGCTGGTTCTGCGACAGCGATGCTCGCGAGACATGTCCTGCCATGGGCTGCGCGCAGCATGCCGGCAGCATGGCGGCAGCCTGGGCTGGGGTTTTTCAAATATCGCAGTGAGGCTAGCGATCCTTGTCCTGCCGTGGCTTGCGCGCACCGTTCTGGTTCTGCGACAGCGAGGCTAGCGAGACACGTCCTGCGGCGGGCTGCGCACAGCGTGCGCGCAGTATGCCGGCAGCCTGGGCTGGGGTTGTCGCAGATTTTTTCAAATATCGAAAGTGAGGCTAGAGATCCTTGTCCTGCCGTGGCTTGCGCGCAGTGTGTGCGCAGCGTGCCGGCGGACCGAACGCAGCATGCCGGCAGCGTGCTGGTTCTGCGCAGCGAGGCTAGCGAGACACGTCCTGCCATGGGCTGCGGCGGCCTGGGGCTGGGGTTGTCGCAGATTTTTTCAAACCTTGTCAAACCCCATTTTTATTGAAATTTCCTCGCACAATAAGCTCCCCATAATTAGTATATGATTTTTAGGACCTTCTCCAACTTACGGAACTAAAAAATTCCTCCCATATTTTTTTTAATGATTTTTTCAATTTTACGACTTCTAAAAATAATAAAAAATACTTCCCGACTTCAAAAATTTATGAAACGTTTTCCCATCATAGATTGCATTTTTCTTAGCATCCCTGCAAAAAAAATCTCGTCCAAATACCTTAAATTGAATTATTTAGAGTCCATTATGACTCCTCGCGCATAGGTGATGTCTCTTCCTGTCAAAGGGCTAAATGCATAAAATGCTATATAGGGGGGTGTGTGTTGCCTGCATATGCATGGCAGCCCATGCCCTCCTAGCTGCAGCCCCCTTCCCCCACGCCACAGCCATGTCATGTTGCCTCGATATGTTGCCTCGGTATTATGGGTTTGGTGTCCGGGTCGGGGGCTGCCACCCATGGCGGTGGTGGCCGGAATCCGGCCGCCGCCACCACGCCGCCGCCATGGGTGAGGGGAAAAAAAGGCGTGGAAGTTGCGAAATGGGGTTGTCTAGGATGGGAGAGCACGGAGTGCTTGGAACTCCTTCTCAAATGCGCAGGTATGTCGAGGATGGCTTTCGGCGGGGTTGATGAAAAAGCTAGCCAATTGTTGGCCACACGAACACGTGGTGACGATGCGTTGGCTTTGGGTGAGCTTTTGCTTGAGGTTGTCCTCGGTATGCTTTTGTGTTGGGAGTACGGCCACCAAACCTTCTCAATGCACGGGTATGTCGAGGATGGCTTTCGGCGGAGTTGATGAAGAAGCTAAGCGAATTGTTGGTCACTGTCACACATTTGGGGGTAGGTTGGCTTTGGAAGAAGCTATCCAATCCTCCGAGTGCGCGGTTGAGTTATGATTGGGATTGTCTAGGCATTGCTTGTGTGTGCACGGTGCGAGCCCAATGCACGACCAAGTCGAGGATGACAATCTTAAGAGTAGCCATGATGCCGCAAAATATCGGTTGCCTTCGGAGTAGTGGGCGAGTGGCGAGTCGGAGTGGAGCCGGTAAAGTTTAACCTCGGTGTGCAAGGTTGTTTTTAGAAACTCAGCCCAATATCGAGCACGTTGAAAGTGACACTCCTAAGAGTTGCAAACCCACTAGATTTAAAGAACCTTTTCAAAACAGCATTCATTAAAAACTGAAATTTTCATCAAAATCAAAAACAAATGTTTCGTTGCCTTTGGACTAGTGGGCAAGCGGTGAGTCGGAGTGGAGCCGGTAAAGTTTAACCTCGGTGTGCAAGGTTGTTTTTAGAAACTCAGCCCAATATCGAGCACGTTGAAAGTGACACTCATGCGAGTTGCAAACCCACTAGATTTAAAGAACCTTGTCAAAACAACATTCATTAAAAACTGAAATTTTCATCAAAATGAGAAACAAATGGTCTGTTGCCTTCGGATTTGTGGGCGAGTGGCGAGTCGGAGTGGAGCCGGTAAAGTTTAACCTCGGTGTGCAAGGTTGTTTTTAGAAACTCAGCCCAATATCGAGCACGTTGAAAGTGACACTCCTACGAGTTACGAACCCACAACATATCGGTTGCCTGGTTGCCTAGATTTCATGGAATTCTTGTCATGCCTAGCGGTGCGGGCCTGGCTCCACTCGGTGCAGCCGCATTCTCGGTTAGCCATTGTGCTTGTTGAGATGTGCGGTTCGTTTGGTGGTGCTGGGCTTTGCTAATGCAACGGAGTGTGAGTGGTGAATTGGTTGTATGCACCGGCAGGCTCTTTGCTTTGGCATCGAACTGTCTTCTCATACCCCTCATCATTGATGCTTCAAGATTGGCTTGTGCGGGTTAATGGGTTCCTGTTTTGGCTACCTATTGTTAAGGAATGGTGCCTCTCGTTGTCCATTTCCTCCTCTTGCCCGCGTACGACTGTCGTGCCCGCGCGAGCTCTCGACCCGCAAGGTCGTTGGTCTTGCACGAGCCGATGTCGGAAAGGAATGCTACCTGGTTGATCCTGCCAGTAGTCATATGCTTGTCTCAAAGATTAAGCCATGCATGTGTAAGTATGAACTAATTCAGACTGTGAAGCTGACGCGGGCTCTGCCCGTTGCTCTGATGATTCATGATAACTCGACGGATCGCACAGCCATCGTGCTGGCGACGCATCATTCAAATATCTGCCCTATCAACTTTCGATGGTAGGATAGTGGCCTACCATGGTGGCGACGCATCATTAAAAAGCTCGTAGTTGGACCTTGGGTTGGGTCGACCGGTCCGCCTCTGGTGTGCACCGGTCGGCTCGCCCCTTCTACCGGCGATACGCTCCTGGCCTTAATTGGCCGGGTCGTACCTCCGGTGCTGTTACTTTGAAGAAATTAGAGTGCTCAAAGCAAGCCTACGCTCTGGATACATTAGCATGGGATAACATCATAGGATTTCAATCCCGTAACTATCCAATCACCGCCATGCCGCGCCGGTCGGGTGTGAGTGAATGGTGTTTCCTTCCCCGGGGTTGCCATATACAGTCTTTCGCATCGACAATCTTTTGCATGCGAGGGAATGTCTATGCCAAACCCCGGCGAGCACGCACCGTTCACCCACTAGTGTGGGGGGCGATGGGTTGGCTTCAAGTGAACTTTGCTTGGGGTTGTCCTCGGTTTGCTTTTGTGTTGGGAGTACGGCCACCAAACCTTCTCAATGCACGGGTATGTCGAGGATGGCTTTCGGCGGGGTTGATGAAGAAGCTAGCCAATTGTTGGC
>CM031921.1:35000-37500 GCA_018703695.1 Prunus fruticosa | reverse complement strand
CATCATAGATTGCATTTTTCTTAGCATCCCTGCAAAAAATCTCGTCCAAATACCTTAAATTGAATTATTTAGAGCCCATTATGACTCCTCGCGCATAGGTGATGTCTCTTCCTGTCAAAGGGCTAAATGCATAAAATGCTATATAGGGGGGTGTGTGTTGCCTGCATATGCATGGCAGCCCATGCCCTCCTAGCTGCAGCCCCCTTCCCCCACGCCACACCCATGTCATGTTGCCTCGATATGTTGCCTCGGTATTATGGGTTTGGTGTCGGGGTGGGGGGGCTGCCACCCATGGCGGTGGTGGCCGGAATCCGGCCGCCGCCACCACGCCGCCGCCATGGGTGAGGGGAAAAAAGGCGTGGAAGTTGCGAAATGGGGTTGTCTAGGCTTTTTTTTGGCATGGGAGAGCACGGAGTGCTTGGAACTCCTTCTCAAATGCGCGGGCATGTCGACCACAACTTCATTTCGCAACAACAACCACCCGTGTGGGGTGGCGGTGGGTGGATAGTCGCGGATTGTGGTTTGCCAAGCCAATGTTTTCAAAAAAAATCATCAAAATCAAAAACAAATGTTTTGTTGCCTTCGGATTTGTGGGGGAGCGGCGAGTTGGAGTGGAGCCGGTAAAGTTTAACCTCGGTGTGCAAGGTTGTTTTTAGAAACTCAGCCCAATGTCGAGCACGTTGAAAGTGACACTCCTGCGAGTTGCGAACCCACTAGATTTAAAGAACCTTTTCAAAACATCATTCATTAAAAACTGAAATTTTCATCAAAATCAAAAACAAATGTTCTGTTGCCTTCGGATTTGTGGGCGTGTGGCGAGTCGGAGTGGAGCCGGTAAAGTTTAACCTCGGTGTGCAAGGTTGTTTTTAGAAACTCAGCCCAATGTCGAGCACGTTGAAAGTGACACTCTTGCGAGTTGCGAACCCACAAGATTTTAAAAACTTTTTGAAAATGTTTCTTCTAAATGACAAATTTTGATCCTTGGCAAGTGCTCAATCCGTAACTATCCAATCACCGCCATGCCGCGCCGGTCGGGAGTGAGTGAATGGTGTTTCCTTCCCGGGGGTTGCCATAGACAGTCTTTCGCATCGACAATCTTTTGCATGCGAGGGAATGTCTATGCCAAACCCCGGCGAGGACGCACCATTCACCCACTGGTGTGGGGGGCGATGGGTTGGCTTCAAGTGAACTTTGCTTGGGGTTGTCCTCGGTTTGCTTTTGTGTTGGGAGTACGGCCACCAAACCTTCTCAATGCACGGGTATGTCGAGGATGGCTTTCGGCGGGGTTGATGAAGAAGCTAGCCAATTGTTGGCCACACGAACGTGGTGACGATGCGTTGGCTTTGAGTGAGCTTTTGCTTGGGGTTGTCCTCGGTATGCTTTTGTGTTGGGAGTACGGCCACCAAACCTTCTCAATGCACGGGTATGTCGAGGATGGCTTTTGGCGGAGTTGATGAAGAAGCTAAGCGAATTGTTTGCCACTCAATAACATTTGGGGGTAGGTTGGCTTTGGAAGAAGCTATCCAATCCTCCGAGTGGGCGGGGTTGAGTTATGATTGGGATTGTCTAGGCATTGCTTGTGTGTGCACGGTGCGAGCCCAATGCACGAGCAAGTCGAGGATGACATTCTTAAGAGTAGCAATGATGTCGCAATCTAAAGAACCTTTTCAAAACAACATTCATTAAAAACTGAAATTTTCATCAAAATCAAAAACAAAATGTTTTGTTGCCTTCGGACTAGTGGGGGAGCGGCGAGTTGGAGTGGAGCCGGTAAAGTTTAACCTCGGTGTGCAAGGTTGTTTTTAGAAACTCAGCCCAATGTCGAGCACGTTGAAAGTGACACTCCTACGAGTTGCAAACTCACTAGATTTAAAGAACCTTTTCAAAACAACATTCATTAAAAACTGAAATTTTCATCAAAATCAAAAACAAAATGTTTTGTTGCCTTCGGACTAGTGGGGGAGCGGCGAGTTGGAGTGGAGCCGGTAAAGTTTAACCTCGGTGTGCAAGGTTGTTTTTAGAAACTCAGCCCAATGTCGAGCACGTTGAAAGTGACACTCCTACGAGTTGCAAACTCACTAGATTTAAAGAACCTTTTCAAAACAACATTCATTAAAAACTGAAATTTTCATCAAAATCAAAAACAAAATGTTTTGTTGCCTTCGGACTAGTGGGGGAGCGGCGAGTTGGAGTGGAGCCGGTAAAGTTTAACCTCGGTGTGCAAGGTTGTTTTTAGAAACTCAGCCCAATGTCGAGCACGTTGAAAGTGACACTCCTACGAGTTGCAAACTCTCTAGATTTAAAGAACCTTTTCAAAACAACATTCATTAAAAATCGAAATTTTCATCAAAATCAAAAACAAATGTTTCGTTGCCTTCGGACTAGTGGGCAAGCGGTGAGTCGGAGTGGAGCCGGTAAAGTTTAACCTCGGTGTGCAAGGTTGTTTTTAGAAACTCAGCCCAATGTCGAGCACGTTGAAAGTGACACTCCTGCGAGTTGC
>CM031921.1:25000-27500 GCA_018703695.1 Prunus fruticosa | reverse complement strand
TCTTTGTGACTTGAACCCTGGACCCTGAAGTTGATAATTAAAACAAAAACCAGCCCATCTACTACTAAACATTTGAATATTGTTGCTCGTTATATGTACTTGAATACCACTTTCCATACAATATTGCTCCTGCAATACAGATTTTTCACCCGTAACAAATGAGTGCGCCCATCATCTCCTGTCTCCTATGCTCAGAACCGAAGTTTAGTTTGCATGACGCAAAGAAATGTAAGGAAAACTTGTCTATGCTCTTACATTGCGAAGATGTAATCAAGTTTTACAGCAGAAAACACCATTTTTTGGGGGTCTCGAGAACTCAAGCCGCTTCCAGCGACTTGGCAGGTCATAGATCTCCGAAAGATACATGAAATCAAAAAAAAAATTGCCCCAAACGGACACCGAGCGCAAAGTTATGTCCTTTCAAAGTTCGACGAAAGTTTTTGAAACGGGTCCTGCCATGGGCTGCGCGCAGCATGCCGGGACCCCCGCGCGCGTGTGCGCAGCATGCAGGAAGGGTGCGCGCAGCATGGAGGCAGGGTGTGCGCAGCTTGCGCGGAGCGCGCGCGATCTGTCGACAGTGAGGCACGCGAGACATGTCCTGCCCCGGCCTGCGCAGCGCTGTGCACAGCATGCAGGAAGGGTGCGCGCAGCATGCAGGAAGGGTGTGCGCAGCTTGCGCGGATGGCGCTGATTCGTCGACAGTGAGGCACGCGAGACAAGTCCTGCCGTAGCCTTCGCGGCAGCCTGCGCACAGCATGCACGGCAGCCTTCGCGCCAGCATGCGCAGGCTGCCGCAGCGTGCGCGCAGCTTGCGCAGCAGCGTGGCACGCAGCATGCGGGCCTGCCGGGCTGCGCAGCGTGCGCGCAGCTGCGCACAGCATGCCGGCGGCCTGGGCGGGTGCGCGCAGCTTGCGCACAGCATGCGCGGCAGCGTGCGCAGCCTGCGCGCAGCGTGCGGCAGCTTGCGCGCAGCGTGCGGCAGCGTGCGCGCAGCGTGCCGGCAGCTTGCGCGCAGCGTGCTGGTTCTGCCGACAGCGATGCTCGCGGAACATGTCCTGGGCTGCCATGGGCTGCGCGCAGCATGCGGCAGCCTGGGCTGGGGTTGTGGGACAGATTTTTCACATATCGCAAGTGAGGCTAGAGATCCTTGTCCTGCATTGGCTTGCGCCCAGGTGCGTGCGCGCAGCGCGCGGCAGCTGCGCACAGCATGGCGGCAGCGTGTGCGGCAGGGCGTGCGGCAGTATGCCGGCAGCATGCCGGCAGGGTGCGCGCGGCGTGCGGCAGCTTGCGCGCAGCGTGCTGGTCTCTCGACAGCGATGCTCGCGAGACATGTCCTGCCGTGGGCTGCGCAGGCATGCGCGCGCGTGGGCTGGGGTTGTCGCAGATTTTTTCAAATATCGCAGTGAGGCTAGAGATCCTTGTCCTGCCGTGGCTTGCGCCCAGCGCGCGCGCAGCGGTGCCGGCAGCCTGCGCAGCATGCCGGCAGCGTGGTGCGCGGCGTGCGCGCACCCTGCGCGCAGCATGCCGGCAGCGTGCCGGCAGCCTGCGCGCAGCGTGCCTGGTTCTCTCGACAGCGATGCTCGCGCAGATTTTTCAAATATCGCAGTGAGGCTAGAGATCCTTGTCCTGCCGTGGCTTGCGCCCAGCGTGCGCGCAGCGTGTCGGCATCCTGCGCCCAGCATGCCGGCAGCGTGCGCGCAGCGTGCTGGTTCTGCGACAGCGAGGCTAGCGAGACACGGCATGCCATGGGCTGCGCGCAGCATGCCGGCGGCCTGGGCTGGGGTTGTCGACAGAATTTTTCAAACCTTGTCAAACCCCATTTTTATTGAAATTTCCTCGCACAATAAGCTCCCCATAATTAGTATATGATTTTTAGGACCTTCTCCAAGCAACGGAACTAAAAAATTCCTCCCAGATTTTTTTTAATGATTTTTTCAATTTTACGACTTCTAAAAATAATAAAAAATACTTCCCGACTTCAAAAATTTATGAAACTTTTTCCCATCATAGATTGCATTTTTCTTAGCATCCCTGCAAAAAATCTCGTCCAAATACCTAAAATTGAATTATTTAGAGCCCATTATGACTCCTCGCGCATAGGTGATGTCTCTTCCTGTCAAAGGGCTAAATGCATAAAATGCTATATAGGGGGGTGTGTGTTGCCTGCATATGCATGGCAGCCCATGCCCTCCTAGCTGCAGCCCCCTTCCCCCACGCCACACCCATGTCATGTTGCCTCGATATGTTGCCTCGGTATTATGGGTTTGGTGTCGGGGTCGGGGGCTGCCACCCATGGCGGTGGTGGCCGGAATCCGGCCGCCGCCACCACGCCGCCGCCATGGGTGAGGGGGAAAAAAAGGCGTGGAAGTTGCGAAATGGGGTTGTCTAGGCTTTTTTTTTGGCATGGGAGAGCACGGAGTGCTTGGAACTCCTTCTCAAATGCGCGGGCATGTCGACCACAACCTCATTTCGCAACAACAACCACCCGTGTGGGGTGGCG
>CM031921.1:12500-15000 GCA_018703695.1 Prunus fruticosa | reverse complement strand
TGCTCTTACATTGCGAAGATGTAATCAAGTTTTACAGCAGAAAACACCATTTTTTGGGGGTCTCGAGAACTCAAGCCGCTTCCAGCGACTTGGCAGGTCATAGATCTCCGAAAGATACATGAAATAAAAAAAAAATTGCCCCAAACGGACACCCGAGCGCAAAGTTATGACCTTTCAAAGTTCGACGAAGTTTTTGAAACGGGTCCTGCCATGGGCGCTGCGCAGCATGCCGGGACCCTCGCGCGCGCGCCGTGCGCGCAGCATGCAGGAAGGGTGCGCGCAGCATGGAGGCAGGGTGTGCGCAGCTTGCGCGGAGCGCGCTGATTCTGTCGACAGTGAGGCACGCGAGACATGTCCTGCCTGGCCGGCTGCGCAGCCTGCACAGCATGCAGGAAGGGTGCGCGCAGCATGCAGGAAGGGTGTGCGCAGCTTGCCGCGGATGGCGCTGACTCTGTCGACAGTGAGGCCGCGAGACAAGTCCTGCCGCAGCCTTCGCGCAGCCTGCGCGGCATCCGTGCGCGCAGCATGCCAGGCACGCAGCGTGCGCGGCAGCTTGCGCGCAGCATGCGGGGCGACAGCGTGCGGCGCAGCATGCCGGCGGCTGCCGCGCAGCGTAGCCTTCGCCGGCAGCCTGGCGCAGCATGCACGCAGGGCTGAGCGTGCGCAGCTTGCGCGCGAGCATGCCGCAGCGTGCGCCCAGCTTGCGCGCAGCGCCGGCAGCCTGCGCGCAGCTTGCGGCAGCGTGCGCGCAGCGTGCGGCAGCTGCGTGCGGCAGCGGCGCAGTGCGGCAGCTTGCGCGTGCGGCAGCTTGCGCGGCGGCTTGCGCGCCGGGCAGCATGCTGGTTCTGCGACAGCGATGCTCGCGCAGAACATGTCGGCCATGCCTGCGCAGCCAGCGTGCGCGCAGCGTGCGGTGGCAGCGTGCGTGCGCAGCATGCATGCCGGCAGCCTGGGCTGGGGTTGTCGCAGATTTTTTCAAATATCGCAGCGAGGCTAGAGATCCTTGTCCTGCCGTGGCTTGCGCCCAGCGTGCGCGCAGCGTGCCGGCAGCCTGCGCAGCATGCCGGCAGCGTGCGCACGCGTCCGGCAGCTTGCGCGCAGCTTGGTCTGCCGCAGCGATGCTCGGAGACATGTCCTGCCATGCGCTGCGAGCATGCCGCGGCCTGGGCTGGGGGTTGTCGCAGATTTTTTCAAATATCGCAGTGAGGCTAGAGATCCTTGTCCTGCCGTGGCTTGCGCCCAGCGTGCGCGCAGCGTGTCGGCATCCTGTGCGCAGCATGCCGGCAGCGTGCGCAGCGTGGCTGTTGGCGCTGCTCGACAGCGAGGCTAGCGAGACACGGCATGCCATGGGCTGCGCAGCATGCCGGCAGCTGGGCTTGGGGTTGTCGCAGAATTTTTCAAACCTTGTCAAACCCCATTTTTATTGAAATTTCCTCGCACAATAAGCTCCCCATAATTAGTATATGATTTTTAGGACCTTCTCCAAGCAACGGAACTAAAAAATTCCTCCCAGATTTTTTTTAATGATTTTTTCAATTTTACGACTTCTAAAAATAATAAAAAATACTTCCCGACTTCAAAAATTTATGAAACTTTTTCCCATCATAGATTGCATTTTTCTTAGCATCCCTGCAAAAAATCTCGTCCAAATACCTAAAATTGAATTATTTAGAGCCCATTATGACTCCTCGCGCATAGGTGATGTCTCTTCCTGTCAAAGGGCTAAATGCATAAAATGCTATATAGGGGGGTGTGTGTTGCCTGCATATGCATGGCAGCCCATGCCCTCCTAGCTGCAGCCCCCTTCCCCCCACGCCACACCCATGTCATGTTGCCTCGATATGTTGCCTCGGTATTATGGGTTTGGTGTCGGGGTCGGGGGCTGCCACCCATGGCGGTGGTGGCCGGAATCCGGCCGCCGCCACCACGCCGCCGCCATGGGTGAGGGGGAAAAAAAGGCGTGGAAGTTGCGAAATGGGGTTGTCTAGGCTTTTTTTTTGGCATGGGAGAGCACGGAGTGCTTGGAACTCCTTCTCAAATGCGCGGGCATGTCGACCACAACCTCATTTCGCAACAACAACCACCCGTGTGGGGTGGCGGTGGGTGGATAGTCGCGGATTGTGGTTTGCCAAGCCAATGTTTTCAAAAAAAATCATCAAAATCAAAAACAAATGTTTTGTTGCCTTCGGACTAGTGGGGAGCGGCGAGTCGGAGTGGAGCCGGTAAAGTTTAACCTCGGTGTGCAAGGTTGTTTTTAGAAACTCAGCCCAATGTCGAGCACGTTGAAAGTGACACTCCTACGAGTTGCAAACTCACTAGATTTAAAGAACCTTTTCAAAACAACATTCATTAAAAATCGAAATTTTCATCAAAATCAAAAACAAATGTTTCGTTGCCTTCGGACTAGTGGGCAAGCGGTGAGTCGGAGTGGAGCCGGTAAAGTTTAACCTCGGTGTGCAAGGTTGTTTTTAGAAACTCAGCCCAATGTCGAGCACGTTGA
>CM031921.1:0-2500 GCA_018703695.1 Prunus fruticosa | reverse complement strand
GCCATGGGCTGCGCGCAGCATGCCGGGACCCTGCGCGCGCCGTGCGCGCAGCAGCATGCAGGAAGGGTGCGCGCAGCATGGAGGCAGGGTGTGCGCAGCTTGCGCGGAGCGCGCTGATTCTGTCGACAGTGAGGCACGCGAGACATGTCCTGCCGTGGCCTGCGCGCAGCCTGTGCACAGCATGCAGGAAGGGTGCGCGCAGCATGCAGGAAGGGTGTGCGCAGCTTGCCGCGGATGGCGCTGATTCTCGACAGTGAGGCACGCGCAGACAAGTCCTGCCGTAGCCTTCGCGCAGCCTGCGCACAGCATGCACGCAGCGTGCTGCGCGCAGCTTGCGCACAGCATGCGCGCAGCGTGCGCCCAGCTTGCGCGCAGCATGCCGGCAGGGTGCCGCGCAGCTTGCGCGCAGCGTGCCGGCAGCTTGCGCGCAGCGTGCTGGCTCTGCCGACAGCGATGCTCGCGAGACATGTCCTGCCATGGGCTGCGCGAAGCGTGCGCGCAGCGTGCGCGCAGCATGCCGGCAGCCTGGGCTGGGGTTGTCGACAGATTTTTCAAATATCGACAGTGAGGCAGCCTGCGCCAGCATGCCGGCAGCGTGCGCGCAGCGTGCCGGCAGTCTGCGCGCAGCATGCCGGCAGCGTGCGCGCAGCGTGCCGGCAGCTTGCCGCAGCGCGCTGGTTCTGTCGACAGCGATGCTCGCAGACATGTCCTGCCATGGGCTGCGCGCAGCATGCCGGCAGCCTGGGCTGGGGTTGTCGACAGATTTTTTCAAATATCGACAGTGAGGCTAGAGATCCTTGTCCTGCATTGGCTGCGCCCAGCGTGCGCGCAGCGCGCCGGCAGCCTGCGCACAGCATGGCGGCAGCGTGCGCGCAGCGTGCCGGCAGTCTGCGCGCAGCATGCCGGCAGCGTGCGCGCAGCGTGCCGGCAGCTTGCGCGCAGCGTGCTGGTTCTGTCGACAGCGATGCTCGCAGACATGTCCTGCCGTGGGCTGCGCGCAGCATGCCGGCAGCGTGGGCTGGGGTTGTCGCAGATTTTCAAATATCGACAGTGAGGCTAGAGATCCTTGTCCTGCAGTGGCTTGCGCCCAGCGTGCCGCGGCAACGTGCCGGCAGCCTTGCGCAGCATGCCGGCAGCGTGCGCGCAGCGTGCCGGCACCCTGCGCGCAGCATGCCGGCAGTGTGCCGGCAGCCTGCGCGCAGCGTGCTGGTTCTGTCGACAGCGATGCCTCGCGCAGATTTTTTCAAATATCGACAGTGAGGCTAGAGATCCTTGTCCTGCCGTGGCTTGCGCCCAGCGTGCGCGCAGCGTGTCGGCATCCTGCGCGCAGCATGCGCGCAGCGTGCTGGTTCTGTCGACAGCGAGGCTAGCGAGACACGGCATGCCATGGGCTGCGCGCAGCATGCCGGCAGCCTGGGCTGGGGGTTGTCGACAGAATTTTTCAAACCTTGTCAAACCCCATTTTTATTGAAATTTCCTCGCACAATAAGCTCCCCATAATTAGTATATGATTTTTAGGACCTTCTCCAAGCAACGGAACTAAAAAATTCCTCCCAGATTTTTTTTAATGATTTTTTCAATTTTACGACTTCTAAAAATAATAAAAAATACTTCCCGACTTCAAAAATTTATGAAACTTTTTCCCATCATAGATTGCATTTTTCTTAGCATCCCTGCAAAAAATCTCGTCCAAATACCTAAAATTGAATTATTTAGAGCCCATTATGACTCCTCGCGCATAGGTGATGTCTCTTCCTGTCAAAGGGCTAAATGCATAAAATGCTATATAGGGGGGTGTGTGTTGCCTGCATATGCATGGCAGCCCATGCCCTCCTAGCTGCAGCCCCTCCCCCACGCCACACCCATGTCATGTTGCCTCGATATGTTGCCTCGGTATTATGGGTTTGGTGTCCGGGTCGGGGGCTGCCACCCATGGCGGTGGTGGCCGAATCCGGCCGCCCACCACGCCGCCGCCATGGGTGAGGGGAAAAAAAGGCGTGGAAGTTGCGAAATGGGGTTGTCTAGGCTTTTTTTTTGGCATGGGAGAGCACGGAGTGCTTGGAACT
Organism: Prunus fruticosa; assembly: GCA_018703695.1. Lineage (NCBI taxonomy): Eukaryota > Viridiplantae > Streptophyta > Magnoliopsida > Rosales > Rosaceae > Prunus > Prunus fruticosa. The sequence goes on along the minus strand of CM031921.1, from coordinate 434 downwards.
CCTTCTCAAATGCGCGGGCATGTCGACCACAACCTCATTTTCGCAACAACAACCACCCGTGTGGGGTGGCGGTGGTGGATAGCGCGGATTGTGGTTTGCCAAGCCAATGTTTTCAAAAAAAATCATCAAAATCAAAAACAAATGTTTTGTTGCCTTCGGACTAGTGGGGGAGCGGCGAGTCGGAGTGGAGCCGGTAAAGTTTAACCTCGTGTGCAAGGTTGTTTTTAGAAACTCAGCCCAATGTCGAGCACGTTGAAAGTGACACTCCTACGAGTTGCAAACTCACTAGATTTAAAGAACCTTTTCAAAACAACATTCATTAAAAATCGAAATTTTCATCAAAATCAAAAACAAATGTTTCGTTGCCTTCGGACTAGTGGGCAAGCGGTGAGTCGAGTGGAGCCGGTAAAGTTTAACCTCGGTGTGCAAGGTTG
>CM031920.1:42014092-42034286 GCA_018703695.1 Prunus fruticosa | reverse complement strand
GGGCGTTTTCAGCAGTCCATGGCGGCTAGGGCTGACACTATTCACCTCAATAGTATCTATCTTTATAAACAGTAAGTTGCACTTCCAGCAACGCAAAGAGGCAAGTACTATTCAATTTTTTGTTTTTTTTCCACAAATTTGTTTACCTAAATAATTAATTTGAAAAATATTTTCAGATGAGATTTTCTGATAAAATTTTCGGATAAAATTTTCAGTTGCAAATTTAGAATAAATTTTTGTTTTCAAATTTCAGATAAAGTTCAAAATTTAAATTTTAGATAAATTTCATTTGAATTTCAAATTTTAGATAAATTTCATTTGAATTTCAAATTTGATAAGATTTTCACCCTATAAAATTAGAGCCACGTGTCATCTAAATTTCAAATTTCAGATAGATTTCATTTGAATTTCACATTTTAGATCAATTTCAGTCTGAATTTCAAATTTTGGATAAGATTTTCACCCTATGAAATTGCAGGCGTGTCATGTCTATCGATCAAAATTTTTATATAAAACTAAGGCTAAGCTCCACAAACCTCTCACACTACATCTTCTCAAAAATTTCATTTCTCATATTTTAGATTTAGATTCCATATTCCATTCTCAATGTCAAACATGGAGGAGGTCTTGGAGAGGCAAGAGCGAGAAATAAGAGAAAGAATGCGTAGACGAGCTGCAAGCAAAAGAGCGCAAAGAGATCTGAGATCAGCAACTTGTCATGGATGTAGCTTTGCTTGATGAAGAAAACCAGAGCAGTCGTGGTTCACATGAAGGCCGTGCATGAAATGTTGACAGACATAGGCATTCTAGGGGTAAGAATCTTATGGAAGATTATTTTATCTCGACATCTCTCTGTACTCTGATGTTCATTTTCGAGGGCGAAATAGAATGCAACAACAATTGTTCAATAAAGTCATACATGATATTTGCAATTACGATGAATACTTTGTTCAAAAGAGAAATTGTCCTGGTGTTTTGAGACTATTTCCCGAACAAAAGTTCACAGCTGTTATACGAATGTTGGCGTATGGTGCATCTCGATCAGGTGGATGAGATTGCTCTGGATGGGGAAGTCCACCTGCTTTGGAGAGTTTGGTTAGATTTTGTGATGAGCAGAAACTCTGTACACAAGGGACTACCCGCAAGACCTACGCCAAGGGACCTGCAACGACTTCTCCAGGAAGCCGAATGGAGACGATTTCCAGGAATGATTGATAACATCGACTGCATGCACTGGCAATGGAAGAATTGCTCAACCGCTTGGCAGGAGATTACCGGAAATCGGAAAGGCAAAAAAGTGTCATCCTTGAAGCCGTTCAGGGATTCAATACATGGGTTTGACACGCCTTCTTCGGAGTTGCGGAATCACAAAATGACTTGAACATCCTAAGTCAATCCCGGTGTTCAACGATGTTTTTAGAGGAGAAGACCAGAAAATCACATATGAAATCAATAATACCGTCTACCAAACTGGGTATTATCTAGCTGACGGCATCTACCCAAGGTGAACAACATTCGTGAAATCACTTCCGCATTCCCAAACCCCAGAAGCAAAAATTATTTGCTACCCATCAAGAGAGTTACAGAAAAGATGTGGAGAGGAGCTTTGGTATCCTCCAAGCTCGATGGGCGATCATTAGGGGTGCGGCACGTATGTTTGATAAGGAGGTGTTGAGGAGCATAATGATGACATGCATCATCCTCCATAACATGATTGTGGAGGATGAGTATGATTACGAAGCTGAAGAGGTGTACGAACTGGATCCCATGAACACGGCCTTGACAAGAATTTATGAAAAACTCATAGGGCCAAATGGAGAACCATTGGAGCATGAACCGTTGGTTAAAGATGGTCGTTTCATGCACCTTATGATTGATCGATATACGGAGATGCAATCGTCGTATATTCATGAACGCCGTCAAGTTGACTTAATGGAGTATTTATGGGCGGTGAAAGGCAATGACGGTGAATGAAGTCAAGTGAAGATGTTTTTTAAGATTTTAATGTTTATGTTTTATGTTTAGTTATGTTTGGTTTTTTTATGCTTTGGTTGTGGTTTGTTTGTTTTTATATTTTTAATGCTTTGGTTGTGGTTAGTTTTTTATGTATTGAATGTTTTGAATAAAAAGGAATTTTATTTAATAGTTTCTTTGGTAACTCAAAGAAAACCAATACTACTAATAAAATAAAATACATGAGTTACAACTAAATTTTAAAACAAAACATTAAAATACAATGAAATAAAAAGGAAAGCAAACTAACTTAAGGGTTTTCATCATTTAACCAATCCGTATTGCTAGGTCCATCATCACGAAAAAGTCTTCGTCTCATAATAGCCTTTCATTCTAGCTTCCAAAATTATTTTATTTCAAGAGACATATGGCTTGTATCTATGGCCATGGTTTCCTGATCCTTCTTGTCTTCATTTTGTTTGCGTTGATACTCCCTTTCTTTGCGTACATACTCCCTTTCTTTAGCATATTCTATTCGCATTGACCTATCATCTTCTTGTTGTTTCCTGTCTAGTTCAATTCTCAAGGGGCTTTGCCTTGCAATTTCCTCCCAAAACTTTAGAGGCATTACTGATAGAATTAATTCCTCTCTTTGCCTTCGCCGCCTTCCTCCCGATAGGCATTAGCTCCTTTTCAATGGGTGAGTCTTCACTCATAGGGGATTCCATAGGCGAATCCGAAGCTTGTGAATCATGAAGTGACGTCTCGTTTAACACCACCATTGGAGCCGTTGGAATAATGCTAAATCTCTTACAATGCTTTACCACCTCCCAACATTGGGTATGGTTGAAAGTTTTTTTCCCTTGTCTAGTAGCACCATACCACATTTGAGCTTGCACAATCTATATATATATATATATATATATATAATTTGAATATGCAAGGAACTTAAAAAAAATATTGGTAATGCAAAAAACATAAACATATGAATGAAAATCCAAGAAATATTAACAAAATATAGAAAATGCAACAACCATTTAAATAAATATTAGAAATACAAGAAATATTAACAAAATATAAACATTGCAAGAAACATTTAAATAAATATGGAAATACAAGAAATATTCACAAAATATAAAAATTGCAAGAAACATTTAAAAAAATATGGAAATACAAGAAATATTAACAAAATATAAAAATTGCAGGAAACATTTAAATAAATATGGAAATACAAAGAAATATTAACAAAATATAAAAATTGCAAGAAACATTTAAATTAAAATTAAAATTACAAATAATTTACCTCAGATTTTCCCGCTTCTTTGGTTATCCATCGCTTTTGTGAAGGCATCTCTCCATTTCCCCCAACTCTTTGTTGAGAATTTTCCAGAACTAGACAATGTCATTTCCGTAGGTGGAACCTGATCTTTCAACAAATTCGCGATGAATTTTTTTCCACATTTGACTAGATTTCATCTTATTACCCGATATGGGATCATGACTAATTTGGACCCAACACTCACACAACAAGACATCTTCCATGATGCTCCATGCCCCTCCGGTTTCTTGAGAAAAAACCATAATATGATAGAGAAAAATTAAACTTGAAAGTGAAAAAAATATGGAGTAGAAAGTGAATAGTAGTTGGAGGAGGAGAAGATGTATGAGGATTTGTTATTAAAAATGAAGAGTATTGATTGGTATTTATAGAAGAAAAAAAAAATGGGAATTTTTTAAAATTTTTGTCGTATTTTTTTTGCTAGCTAAAAAATTCCCTGCCTTCGAATTGGAGGACAAAAACCATCGGATAGCCCAGGCTTCGCCATGTGGCTTATAGCCGTTGGCGAAGCTGCAGGCGCATCAGCGCAAATTTTTTTAACGTTGGCACGTGCGTTGCACGCGCCAACGTAAAGAAATTGGAATTGCTTGCTAGACACCGGCATAGTGTCAGCGCTTGCGTCATCCGAGCAGCGGAGGCTGTCGCTAGAGAACCCCTCCCCCTTCGAGCCGAGCCCAGGCTCTTGGACCCCACCACTTGCCCGGGGCCAGCCTTTGTTGCTGGAACTCGAATTTTGGGCTCTTGCCCCCCCCCCCCCCAACCACGAGCCGGGCTCGCCGGAAGGGGGAGGGGACCCAAGCGACGCCTGAATGATGCAAGCGCTCGACGCCATCCTGGAGTCGGCATGGCAATTCAAAAAAATTTACCGTCAGCACGCACGTGCCAACGTTAAAAAAAATTTGCGCGCGCCGCCTGGAGCTTCCGCCAACAGCTATAAGCCACGTGGCGGAGCCTCGGCTGTCCGATTGTTTTTGTCCTCCAATTCGGAAGGTAGGGAATTTTTTTAGCAAAAAAAATATGAAATAAATTTAAAAAAATACCCAAAAAATCCTGAATTGTTTTCTATAAATACCAATCAATACTCTTCATTTTTAACAACAAATCCTCATACATCTTCTCCTTCTCCAACTATTATTCACTTTCTACTCCATATTTTTTTCACTTTCAAGTTTAATTTTTCTCTATCATATTATGGCTTTTTCTCAGAAACGGGAGGGGTATGGAGCATCATGGAAAATATCTTGTTGTGTGAGTGTTGGGTCCAAATTAGTCATGATCCCATATTGGATAATGAGATGAAATTCGGTCGAATGTGGAAAAAAATTCATCGCGAATTTGTTGAAAGATCAGGTTCTACCCGTACGGAAATAGCATTGTCTAGTCGGTGGAAAATTCTCAACAAATAGTTGGGGAAATGGAGAGATGTCCCTCACAAAAGCGATGGATAACCAAAGAAGCAGGGAAAATCAGCGATGAGGTAAATTATTTGTAATTTTCATTTTATTAATTTTAATGTTCTATTAATTTTAATTTAAATGTTTCTTGCAATTTGTATATTTTGTTAATATTTCTTGTATTTCCATATTTATTTAAATGTTTCTTGCAGTGTTTATATTTTGTTAATATTTCTTGAATTTTCATTAATATGTTTATCTTTTTTGCATTACCAATATATTTTTTTGTTCCTTGCATATTCAATTTATATATATATAGATTGTGCAAGCTCAAATGTGGTATGGTGCTCCTGGACAGCGAAAAAAAACTTTCAACCATACCCAATGTTGGGAGGTGGTAAAGCATTGTAAGAGATTTAGCATTATTCCAATGGCTCCACCAGTGGTGTTGAGCGAGACACCACTCCATGATTCATAAGCTTCGGATTTGCCTATGGAATCCCCTATGAGTGAAGACTCACCCATTGAAAAGGAGCCGAGGCCTATTGGGAGGAAGGCGGCAAAGGCAAAGAGAGGAATTAATTCTATAAGTAATGCCTCTAAATTTTTGGAGGAAATTGCAAGGCAAAGCGCCTTGAGAATTGAAATAGACAGGAAACAACAAGAAGATGATAGGGCAATACGAATAGAATATGCTAAAGAAAGGGAGTATGTACGCAAAGAAAGAGAGTATCAACGCAAAGAAAACGAAGACAAGAATGATAGGGAAACCATGGCCATGGATACAAGCCATATGTCTCCTGAAACAAAACAATTTTGGAAGTTAGAACGAAAGACTTATGAGACGAAGACTTTTCGTGATGATGGACCTAGCAATATGGATTGGTTAAATGATGAAAACCCTTAAGTTAGTTTGCTTGCCTTTTCATTTCATTGTATTTTATTGTTTTGTTTTAAAATTTAGTTGTAATTCATGTATTTTATTTTATTAGTAGTATTGGTTTTCTTTGAGTTACCAAAGAAACTATTAAATAAAATTCCTTTTTATTCAAAACATTCAATACATAAAAATCTAACCACAACCAAAGCATTAAAAATATAAAAACAAACAAACCACAACCAAAGCATAAAAAAAACCAAACATAACTAAACATAAAACATAAACATTAAAATCTTAAAAAACATCTTCACTTGACTTCATTCACCTTCATTGCCTTTCACCGCCCATAAATGCTCCATTAAGTCAACTTGACGGCGTTCATGAATATACAACTATTGCATCTCCATATATTGATCAATCATACGGTGCATGAAACGACCATCTCTAACCAACGGTTCATGCTCCAATAGTTCTCCATTTGGCCCTATGGGTTTTTCATAAATTCTTGTCAAAGCCGTGTTCATGGGAGTCCGTACACCTCTTCAGCTTCGTAATCATACTCATCATCTATAATCATGTTATGGAGGATGATGCATGTCATCATTATGCTCCTCAACACCTCATCATCAAACATACGTCCCGCACCCCTAATGATCGCTCACCGAGCTTGGAGGATACCAAAGCTCCTCTCCACATCTTCCTGTAACTCTCTTGATGGGTAGCAAATAATTTTTGCTTCTGGGGTTTGGGATGCGGAAGTGATTTCACGAATGTTGTTCACCTCAGGTAGATGCCGTCAGCTGATAATACCCAGTTTGGTAGACGGTATTATTGATTTCATATGTGATTTTCGGGGCTTCTCCTCTAAAACATCGTTGAACAACGGGAATTGACCTAGGACATTCAAGTCATTTTGTGATCCAGCACTCCGAAGAAGATGCGCCCAAACCCATGTCTCGAATCCTCCAACGGCTTTAAGGATGATATTTTTTTTTGCCTTTTCGATTTCCGTAATCTCCCTGCCAAGCGGTTGGGCAATTCTTCCATTGCCGGTGCATGAGTTTCGATGCTACTAATTATTCCTGGAAATCCTCTCCATTCGGTGTTGTGTAGGATTCAGCTTGCATCCCGACTTGTGATACTCGCAAGTCACGAGCCGTTCAGGAGTATAGCATATGTAAGTGCGAGGGTCGATTCAGAGGGATCGGTGATTGAATGATCCAATTCAGTTTTTCTACACAAAATCGAGAAATGAAAACAAAAGAAGCAAAAAGGGTTTTGTACAACACTTGAAAATATTGAGACTTTTGGAAGAGAGGAGAGATGTAGAACATGGGGGAATTTGGAAGAGAAAGGAAGGTAAGTGTTTGAGAAAGAGAAGGGAGAAGTGTTTGAGAGATTTGGAGAATTTTGGAAGAGTAAGGAAAGTGGTGTTTGGGAACTTTGTGGATTTTGGAAGAAAGTGTTTGAGAACATGGGAAATGTTTTAGAGCATGGAGAACTTTGAAAGAGAATAGAGAAGTGTTTGGAGAATTTAGAAGAAGAGAAAAGAAAAATGCTTGAGATTTATAGTACTAGGATCTTGTTACAACAATTGAGAACTACAAAGGGGAAACTAAGAGAATTTGAGGGAGAGAAGGGAAGGGAGCTCTAGAGAAGTGCTTGAGAGCTCCCCCCCCTTGGGGTGTTATTACAAGCTTAGAGAACTTCCCTATTTATAGGCCTAGGGGAAGTGAAAATCTGAATTATACAATAGCTTTACCTACCACACTCACTTCACCAACTTACAACACTAATTCACCTAACACACTATTACATTTGAAAACAATTCCTCTTGTCTTTAGGCTTAGTGTCAACTCCCACTTCATCATCTTTTGGCACATTTGCTGCCGCAAAAATCCACTCAATTAATAGGTATTGAATATGCTTCACCAAACTTTCCCCCACAATCAACAACACATCATCATGCATATGTCATGCATGACAATGCATGCAGCCAGCTTGTGGGCTCGTTTTGGGCTTGTGGCTCCATCCTGAAAAATCTGGAAAAATATGGATCTTGAATCTCTTTGTCTTATCTTTCCAAGCATATGTAGCCCAACTAAAGGAAAAATCGGGAAGGCCTTCAAATGTGATTTTTGGCCCAGTAACGCACATGCTGCCGAATTTGACCTTAGGTTGCCAAAACATGTATAACTTTCTCTAGAAGACTCGGAATCATGAACCGTAAAATTATACAGAAAATAGACTTCCGTAGCTTTCCAATGATGTATGGCTCATTATCTGGTTCTTCTTGAGTAAGTACAGTCCAATCCGTGAAGTTGGCTGATCTGCAGACACCGTTTTGAGCTAATTGTCTCCAAAATGCAATTAATGAGTCTCAAGCTTATTACACTGAAACAAACACAAAACTTATTAAAAGCACAAGTTTAACTCAAAAAAATAACTAAATCATAAGTTAGAAGGGTACAAAATGATATGTAAATTGCACTGATCAAATACCCCCAAACCTAGATTTTGCTAGTCCTCGAGCAAAACAAAAGGAAAACAAAGATAAAAATAAAATAAGAAGTTAACTAGACCACTTTCGTAGGTAACTCGATTGCATTTAGCGTATGCAACAAGCCTTTAAACCTCTAGGCATCCCTAGTAGGAGGAGTTGTGTCTCCTGTGGGTTTAAAAAATTACGATACCCACAAACGTTTTTCTAACTCTACAAAACAAAATGGTTAGAAAACTTATTAGATGTTAGTCCTCAAGCAAAATAACAAAAACAAAAATAAAAGCAAAAACAAAAATAAAAATAAAAATAAAACTCAACACATCTTCCCGAACATTTCTGAAGAGAAATGACTCATGCACATGACTCAAAAGTTTTAACAACAAAAGCTCAATTTAGACATTATTCATAAGGTGGCAAAATTCAAAACATAATATGCTCAAAGTGTAGTAGTGTGATTGCCAAATGCAACAAATTCCCCAACTTAGTTTTCACACAATTTCAAAAATCATACAAAGCACAAGTTCAACTTCAAATCTCACCAAAGTTGTCCTCTCACAAATGAATCACTCGGAAGAGGGCTATAATGCAACACTCAGTTATAAACATGAGATTAGAGTTAAACCATAAGGGACTTAACTCGCAATAGAAAAAAGATGAAAAACTTGCATTAATATGATCTCAAGAAGGATGCTAAACACTTAAAAGTAGAAAAATGAATGCAATTCAACCACATGACATTTAAGATCAATTTAGGTCTTTAACATAGGTTGTAATGGGGCCAAGGGTGTAAGGTGAATAAGAAATGAAGGATATGGATAATACAAAGTCCAAGGAACTCAAAATATAAGAGCATAAAACAATTGTTTACAAGACTTCGAATCATCACAATGAGAATTTATTTTTACATGATCAAAACTCCGTATACCTTCATTTACAATGATTCACACTCCTTTATTGAACAATCACCAATTTATTTTGAAGGCCCAAAAAATGGATTTTCAATCAACTACCACTTTTCTCTTTCTTTCACCAATTGTGTGAATTTTTTTTTTTACCTTTTTTTTTGTAAATGTAGCACCTCTTCCCAAACTTAGCATGAAAAACACATCCCAATTAAAGCTCATGAGTTCCTTAGAAAGGTAAATATTTGTTTTTAGGGCTAAGGTGAGGAAATATAATTGGTTAAATGAAAGAAAAGGTTTATATGTAGGCTCAAAAATCGTTAACAATGGAAAATCATGCTTAAGCATGCATAAGTTTAGCTTGAAAGGCACAAAGGATCCAAAGGTAGCCTTAATATCATTTCTTAAATGTCATGAAATCAAATTGCATAAGAATGAATGACTTTTAAGTGTTCAACCAAATCAATGAATAATGAGATCAAACAACAACTTAGATGACAAGAAATTAAGAGTATGTGTATAACACTCATGAAAAATGAAGTACAAGGCTCAAAAGCTCACTTTATATCGTTGGTTATATAAGTCTAATTTATGCTTCATACAATTCTTTGGGTCATGCAAATCCTTTAATTGGAAAATTATGAAACAAATGGCAAGTGCAAAGAAGGTTTCAAACATATCATGCTAGAATAATGCAAAATTTTATTTATTTATTTTTAAGTTTTTTTTATAAAAATTTCTACAATAAAAAGTTACAAGAAAGAAAAATAATAAAATAATAAATAAATAAAATTCAATTTTCATTTAAGTCATGCAACATTTATCACAACTCATCATATGCGTTCGGAAGGTGACTAAAAAACAAAACAAAACAAAACTCAAAAATAAAATAAAAATAAAAATAAAAACAAGCAAATAAAAAAAGCTTAAATTAAGGAAAAACCAAATTTACATGCTAAACTCTAATACCCCCAAACCTAGAAATGAACATTGTCCTCAATGTTTAAAAATTATGAACAAGCAATGTCATACAAGAAATGAAAGGTACTAAAGTAAATATAAATCACAAAACACACAAGAATTAAAATACACAAATAAAATAATGACAAAAATAAAACAAACGAACGAAAAAAAAAAAATTGAAACAGTAAACCCTAATCACACAATTCTAAACCCAAAAAAAATTTGAAGCCCAAAGCCCACAATTAAATTAACCCATCTTGAAACCCAAACAACAATGAAAACCTGAAGCCCACAATGAAGTCCGGAGCCCACATGTTCAATCGATTTTATTATTATTATTATTATTATTATTATTTTAAAAGAACATGGTTCATGATGTCGCGTTCTATGTAAAGGGACCAATTAGAAGGTGCGGTAGATATGTGTCGACGCATAAGGCGCCGAGACTCTACAAAGCACAGTTTACGGGTTATGGAAGGCGCGAGATGACTTTGCGATTCGCTTCCGTTGGAAAAGACACGTGATAAATTGATTAGGTATGGTTGGAAAGCGAGAAGGTTGTGGGACTCAAGGGATCCTGAGATAATGGAAAATGACCGGGGCAAACTGTAATGGCTAGGCTTAGCAAACTAAGTCATAAGAAGGAAAAGAAGAGATGAAAAAACACAAACTAGAAACACAAAAGAGAATAGAAGGAAAGAAGAAAAGCGAGTGAGAAATCAAATGGCCTCTAACTACCATTTTCGTTGGAACTGAAATGGAGCTTTATCTCAACTCAAACATGGGGCCAAGCTGGGCACATGTGGAGACCTACTTTGCCTCCGCAGAGGGGGCCTGTAACGTCAATTACTCAATACTCCTGGACAAATGTTGCCATTTGAGTTGGCAGAAATTTAAGTGACTCCTGGAAAGATATACGTGTGTTCGGAACAAGGGATGACAACCGGGTTATCGAGTGATGCCCTGGCATTGAGCGGCTAAAGTACAGGCATGTGTTGCAAGTTTGGGTCATCGCCACTTGCGAAGTCCCATGAGGTAGAGACCTGTAAAGGTCAGTGAGCGGCGAGCGGAGTATGGTTGAAGAAGTGTCAAGTGCTATGAAAAAAGCTTGAAAAGGGATAGGGCAAGGATAGTGGAGGTGATATTTGAGACCAGCTAGAAGTGTACCTACGAGAATAAAAGCCTATCAAAGATGGTAGAGTTGTATTTCGCCACATGTGAAAAGCTGCTGGACCTAGACCGACCCGGGTAAACGCAAGCAAGCAGACTCGCGAGAGTAGTTATGCTCAAGCTAGATCAATTCTTTGGGAGCTCAAGTGGTGAGCCCCAAGAGGCCGAACGTGAAGCCCCCAAGAGGAGGCCGGAGGGCGAACTCAAAGCTCCTATGGTCCAAGACACTGAGCGCTTGAAAAAATGATTCTCACTTTTTTATTTTTATTGTTGTTTTGTTTTTGTTATTTTTGTTTCAGAAATAAAAATAGTAAAGTTGCAGAAGGAAAAAAAGAAAGAGACAAAGAAAACACAACTTCCCAAACTTAAATCAAAACAAAACGACAAACTGAAAAGAAAGCACTCCAAACTTAAATAAAACAAAAAACGACAACGGAAAAGAAGCACAGTTCTTCAGCTAAAATAAGACAAAAAATGATAACGGAAAAGAAAGCAGGCTCCCTAACTAAATAAAACAAAGATGAGAGCCGAGAGAGAGAGGAAAGGCAAAAACACAAAGCTCTAAAATAAAAGTAACCTGGCAAAAATAAAACACCAGGAAAAACAGGATTAAAAAAGAGATAAAGTAAAGTGAAAGTTAATGTGCTCCCCTTGAAGCGATTAGGTGGAGTATGCCCCCCGGAAAATCGGAAGTGGTGTTGGCTTTCATCAACATATTCTATTTAAACCACATCTCTCAGATACCCACCTAGGATCCTCAAACTCAAGGAAAAACATCAAAAAATTTGAAGCAAAACAAATGGTATCCTCATGTACTCACCTTGATGGTCCAACCTTGAGTTCTCACTGCACCACCGGATGCCAGGATAAGGTCTTGTCCAACTCCTGCTCTCCAAACTCCACATGTGATCACGGTATGGACCTAAACTCCTGAGGTAATCCGAACTTCTAGAGGTCCCGAATAGAGTAAGTGCCTGCTAGGGGATGATTGGGAGTGAACTGACATTCGGAGAATAACCTCATGTGGCACAGAGGTCTCACAAGGCCGCGGTGGAGGAAGTGCGAGATTTTAACGGTGGTCCATGCGGTTCGGCTACCAATTTGGGAGCATGCGATTAATAGGAGAGGGACACGGAGTGGCACGCTAAGGAGAAAGTAGCTTCCTTGAAGGCTATGTGCGGACCTGCAGAAGCGGCTCTCCGCCACTCCCAGATTGGGGAAGCATGGAGAAAGAAATAGGACCATGTGAAGCTGCTGCAATCCTTCAAGAAGAGAGATAGAGGCATGCCATGATGATGATGAAGGTGAAGAAGATGAAGAAGAAGAAGAAGAAGTTTGTTTTTTTTTTTGTTTTTTAATTACAATGGCTTTTTTGTTTTTTTTTGTTTTCAATGGTGTTTGAAATAAAAATGTGTTTCTAACACTCAGAAATAAACTAACTAATCATACCATAAAAACAAAAATAAAATAAAAAAACAAAATAAAAATAACGACTAAATAAAATAAATACAAAAACTAACTTAACAAACAAAAACAAAAACAAAACAAAACAAAGACTAACAAGAAAGAAAACAAAGGCATTAAAAAAAAACTTAATTTAAAAACACATGAATATAGAAGCAACTCACGGATGACCAGTTAAGGGCCTAGAAAAACACAGCCAGGGGATGGGGGAAGGTTGGAGGGGTCACAATGGTCCCTCTTAAAACTCAAACTTCTTAGACATCCGAGGTGTACGCCTAAGAGACTCCTAGACACTGGATTAATCGAAGTGCCTGGAGCTACCATAAGTCAGCTCATATGAAAATCTTTTTAAATTTTTTTAAATTTTTTAAATTTTTTAAATTTTTTTAATTTAATTTTTTTAATTTTTTTTATTTAAAAAAAACAGAAATTTAAAATAATAACAGTAAAGAGAAGTGATTAAATGCTCCCCTTTGAAGCGATAGGGTACGATATGGATGGATTTGCAGGTTCGCAACTTCTATTCCTGCTCCACACTCCGTCTTGTGATTGAGGTCACTCCTCCATTTCATGAAAGTTTCATAAATTGCTAAAACAAACACGAAAATAAACAGAATTAAAAGATTAGGAAATAAAAACTAAATGAAAAAGAAAATCAACACACGTCCAATTTCATGCTTCAAAGTAATAAACACGCAAAGTAAATCAAACTAGCTTATGAAGTTCGTTCTTTCTCACAATATGATTATCCATATGGTGTGTGGTTTTAATCAAGTATTAGAAAAAGCATTTAGCTATGGTGTTTAGTCTAAACACAAATTCCAAACCCATTAGAACAAGAAGAACAATAAAGAACCAGTTGAATTTAAACATGGTGTTTGTCTTAAATGTCTACCCATTCATTCACTAATGATTCCAAGAGTCATATGGTGTTTATGTAAACTTGAACAAGATATTGATTTAAGAGCAATGAATGAAACCAAAACTCGCAAATAATAAACATCTACTTGAACCTTTTTTTTTGTTGTAAGCTTGGGACTAAACCCCAGTCTCCTGTTCGGCAGGGATTGTCCCCGTCCGACTGACTACAAACACAACTTGTCAATTAACGTCATTAACTTTAAAACATGAAACTGTTTAGTTATATACAAAAATAAAAATAATAAAAACTAGGAAAACCAAATAGAATCAAACAATGTTACCAGATCCACGGAACGCGCCAAAAATTTGTTGTGTGAGTCAGCTGCACCAAAATGGGTTGAGCTGCATCCTGACTTGTGATATTCGCAAGGTGCACGAGCCTTGCGTAGTATAGCATGTGTAAGTGTCGAGGTCGATCCAAGGGATTGGTAGTTTGAATGATTCAATTCAGTTTTTCTACACAAAATAGAAATGAAAACAAAGAAACAAAAAGGGTTTTGTACAGACACTTGAAAATATTGAGACTTTTGGAAGAGAGGAGAGATGTTGAGAACATGGGGAATTTGGAAGAGAAAGGAAGGTAAGTGTTTGAGAGAGAGAAGGGAGAAGTGTTTGTGAGATTGGAAAGAGAATTTTGGAAGAGTAAGGAAAGTGGTGTTTGGGAACTTTGTGGATTTTGGAAGAAAGTGTTTGGAACATGGGAAAATGTTTGAGAGCATGGAAGAGACTTTAAAGAGAATAGAAGAAGTGTTTGGAGAATTTAGAAAGAAGAGAGAAGAGAAATGTTTTGAGATTTATAGTACTAGGACTTGTTTGAGCAATTGTGAACTAAAAGGGAAACTAAGAGAATTTGAGGGAGAGAAAGGAAAAGCTAGAGAAGTGCTTGAGAGCTCCCCCTTGGGGTGTTGCTACAAGCTTAAAGAACTTCCCTATTTATAGGCCTAGGGAAGTGAAAATCTGAATTATACAATAAATTTACCTACCACACTCACTTCACCAACTTACAACACTTAATTCACCTAACACACTATTACATTTGAAAACAATTCCTCTTGTCTTTAGCTTAGTGTTCAACTTCCACTTCATCATCTTTTGGCACATTTGCTGCTGCAAAATTCCACTGAATTAATAGGTATTAAAATGCTTCACCAAACTTTCCCACAATCAACAACACATCATCACGCATATGTCATGCATGACAATGCATTCCAGCCAGCTTGTGGGCTAGTTTTGGGCTTGTGGCTCCATCCTGAAAAATCTGGAAAAATATGGATCTGAATCTCTTTGTCTTATCTTTCCAAGCATATGCAGCCCAACTCAAGGAAAAAATGAGAAGGCCTTAAATGTGATCTTTGGCCCAGTAACGCCAGATCCTGCAGAATCCGACCTTCAGGTTGCCAAAAATATGTATAATTTTCTCTAGAAGACTCGAATCATGAACCGTAAAATTCTACAGAAAATTGACTTCCTAGCTTCCAATGATGTATGGCTCATTATCTGGTTCTTTCTTGAGTAAGTACAGTCCAATCGGTGAAGTTGGCTGAATGCAGACACCGTTTTGAGCTAATTTGCTCAAAATGCAATTAATGGGTCTGAACTTTATTACACTGAAACAAACACAAAACTTATTAAAAGCACAAGTTTAACTCAAAAACATAACTAAATCATAAGTTAGAATGGTACAAAATGATATGTAAATATGCACTTATCATTCGACTTCTGTAAGAACGTGCTTGTCCCTGACAGGTCCTGGAGGTGAGTCCCTTTTATACAGAGTTTCGACTGCATCACAAAATCTAACCAATCTCTCCAAAAGCAGTGGAGTTCCCCATCCGCACAATCTCAGTCACCTGATCAGCGTAGCACCATACGCCAATATTCGTATAAAGACTTATGTTCTGTTTTGAAGAAGTCCCAAAACCAAGCACATTTTCTCTTTTGAACAAAGTATTCATCATAATTTCAAGTATCTATGGATCCTTTGTTCGACAATTGTTCATTCTCTATCGCCCTCGAAAATGAACATAGAGTATTCAGTTGTTGGGAGAAAATGATCTTCCATAAGATTCTTACCCCCAGAATGCCTATGTCTGTCGACAATTCCTCACGGGTTTCATGTGAACCACGACCCTCTCGTTTCTCATTAAGCAAAGCCCTAGCCATGCCAAGTTGCAGATTGAATCCTCACTCGCGCTCTTTTCTTGCACTCGTCTACACCTTCTTTCTCTTATTTCTCGCCTCTTGCTCTCAAGACCTCTTCCATGTCAACATTGAGAATGGAATATGGAATTTGAAATCTAAAATTGTAGAATTTGTAAATTTTTTGAGAAGATGTAGTGTGATAGGTTTGTGGAACTTGAAGCCTTAGTTTTATAGAAAAATTTTGGTTGATAAACATGACACAGTCGCAATTCTACAGGTCTGTAAGTCTTATCGAAAATTTGAAATTCAAAATGAAATTTATCCGAAATGTGAAATTCAAATGAAAAGTTGAAATTCAAATCGGATTTATTAAATTTGAAATTCAAATGAAATTTACATCGAAAATTTCAATTTTGAAATTTGAAACAAAATTTATCTGAATTTTTGAAACCAAAAACTCTTCTCTAAAAATCTATCGGTATATTTATCTAGTAAAATCTATCTTAAAATATTTTCCAAATTAATTGTTTAGGTAAACAAATTTGTGAAAAATAAAAATAAAAAACTGAATAGTACTTGTCCTTTGGTGGCAGAACTCTAAAAGTGCAACTTCCTATTTGGCAAAGGCAGACACTCTGAGGTGAATAGTGTCAAGCCCTAGCCCTTTAGGTGGCAGGGGGTTACATAGAAGTCAGTTATCACTCCAAAGGTGATTTTAATGAGCGCCTGGTTAGGTCAAATGTCAAAACATAATGTGCTCGTTTGGTTTGGTTGGGGGAGCTTCCCCGTAGATAAAGCCTTAAAAGATCTTCCAAAGATGTGAATCATTTGTGCATTCCATGTTTGGTAATCCTAGGAAAGTGACTAGGAAATACCACTTTATTTTCCTTCTCATGTTTGGTTTGGTAGGAATGTAAAACAAAGTTTGTAACTTTCAATCATGTCCATATGCAATAAATATCTAAAAAGAATGGTTAAATTTCTGCAATTCTAAATTGTTAATAGGGGCAAAATGGTCGTGAAATGTGCCATTAGGCTGGCCCATTTTTACAAAATTTCATCATTAAATGTAAATGAAAACCCAAAGGGAGAGGAGTGTGTTATATTTTCCTCCTTATACTCTCATGTGTAAGTCAATCATTTCTCAGTGCTTGGACTTACTAAACATTGAAAACAATTAATTTCTAGTATCAAAGTCTCATTTC
The DNA here is from genome assembly GCA_018703695.1 of Prunus fruticosa. NCBI lineage: Eukaryota > Viridiplantae > Streptophyta > Magnoliopsida > Rosales > Rosaceae > Prunus > Prunus fruticosa. The sequence goes on along the minus strand of CM031920.1, from coordinate 42,017,450 downwards.
CCATGAACCAAACACAAACCAATGAGTCGCAAGCTTTTACCCCTAGACTATGGCTCTGATGATTTTACTTTCTCGAAAATCTCTACAATTTGATATGTTCAAACTAAGGAATCAGCAAATTCTACCTTTATTATGTCGGTTTTAAAATTCCAACCAATTTTCTATCACAATGCCACACACTTCTCACATGCGCTGTAGTTTTTAAAATAACAAATAAAAAAGCAGAAGCCCACCCCTCGACCATAACCAATCAAACCACATCCCCCTCCCATGCACACGCACCCCTTCCTCCTAGCCCTTATACTCGCCGCCACCCCTTTCCTGCCCCCATATCCACCAACCTTCCTATCCTCTATATCCCAGGAACCTTCCAAACTGATATCCCACCAACCTTGGAAGAAATGAGAAGGAGGAGTATAGACATGGAATTGATCTCACTACAGTCCCATGATCGGATCATAATTTACATATCATTTGTACCCTTTAACTTATGAATTTGGTTATATTTTTAGAGTAGACTTATACTTAATAAGTTTGTATGTTTGTTAGATGTTATAAGCTTGAGACTCACTAAGATTTTCATTTGGAGACAAATTAGCTCAAAACTGTGTCTGCAGATCAGTCAACTTCACGGATTGGACTGTACTTGCTAGAGATGAACCAGATAATGATCCATACATCATTCGAAAGATACAGAAGTCTATTTTATCTAGAATTTTGCAAGGTTCATGATTTTGAACTACTTATACAAAAAAAGTTATACATGTTTTGGCAACTTAAGGTCAAACTAGGCAGCATCTGCGTTACTGACAGAAGAACCATTGAAGGCCTTCCGGATTTTTCCTTGCATTTGGGCTGCATATGCTTGGTAAGAGTGAAGCAAAGAGCTTCAAGATTCATATTTTCCCCAGAATTTTATGAGATATGAGAACAGACCAAACGAGCCCACAAGCTGGCTGCAATGCATTGTAGTGCATGACATATGCATGATGAAGTGTTGTTGATTGTGGGAAAGCTTGGTGAAGCATATTTAAATACCTATGATTGAGATGGAATTTGCAGCAGCCAAATGAGCCAAAAGATGATGAAGTGGGGAGTTCCAACACTAAGCCTAAAGAGCAGAGAAATGTTTTCAAATGCAATAGTGTGTTAGGTGAATTAAGTGTTGTAAGTTGGTGAAGTGATTATGGTAGGTGAACCTCTTGTATAATTCAGATTTTCACTTCCCCTAGGCCTATAAATCAGGGAAGTTCTCTAAGCTTGTAAACACACCCAAGGGGGGGCGCTCTCAAACACTTCTCTAGGAGTACCCTTCCTTGTCTCCCTAAGAAAATCTCTTAGTTTCCCTTTGTCGTTCTCAATTGTTGTAATAAGATCATTCTACTAAATTTTCTTTGTACTAAATCTTCAAACACTTTTCCTTTCTCTTCTTCTAATTCTTCAAACACTCTCTTCTCCAAACACTTCTCTCATTTCCTTCATCAAAATTTTTAAAGCTTTCAAACACATGTTTCTTCCAAAATCCACAAAGTTCTCAAACATCTCTATTACTTCTTCTCTAAAAGTCTCCATGTCTTCAAACATTTCACAAACACCTTTCTCTTCCTTCCCTAAATTCTCAAATTCTCTAAGTTCACAAACATCCTCCAAGTTCTGAGCGCTCTCTTCAAATTCACAAAGTTCCCAAACACCACTTCCTTCTTCCAAAAGTCTCAAAATCTCTCAAACCTTTCTCCCTTCTCCAAAGCTCCCAAAATTGTCTCTACAAACACTTTTTTCTCCCTCCTCAAAGTTCTCAAACATTTACCTTTCTTTCTCAAAACTACTCTAGTTTCCTTAATGTTTTCTTAGTTGTAATATTATTTTTCTTGTAATGTACATTCTGTCTTTTTCTTCTTGTTTTGTTTCTTTTGTTTTCTCATTTTTGTTTTGTGTAGGAAAATTGAATTGTAAGAATTCGTCACAAGGGAATTTCAGTATGAATCGACCTCGCACTTACATATGCTATTGTACCGCGGCTCGTGCACTCTTGTGAGTCTCACAGAGTCTAAGGATGCAGTTGAACCCATTTTGGTGCAGCTGAATATACAACATCCCACACATTGAGAGAAGGAATATAATCCGATGTTTGAAGGATGTAAATGAATAGAAGAAGATAACCACACACAAAAGTAGTTTGCAATTCCTATTTCATCCACTTCGCTGATCGTAAATGCTTCTTCTTAGATAGGTTCCCAGTGCCAAACCCACCACCGCCACAATAATCGTAACATTTCTAATCAGACCATGGAATTTTCAGGAAGCAAGATATATATCTATGTGTGATTGAAATCAAACTAAATCTTCTTGAACTCTTTCAAATCTTCCAGTAACCCTCCCACATTTATCCTTAAAGCACACCTTCCGCACCCTACACGATCCCTAAAAGTTCACAAATCCTCTTTGTATTAACAACTCCTAAGACTCCAAGATCTTCTGTCTATGTCACCAATTCAACCATCCATCAAACTAAAACAAACCCAAGACTAGAATGGAGAGACCGCTGACCTACAACCAAGGTCTTAAATCTGGAGAGTATGGAAATATTGGAAGTCTTAAAACAGGAAATATCTGAGGGAATATTGAGATATTGTTAGAATTGAGAAAATTGAATTCGAACCACGGAAATTGTAAGAAAAACTTTGGAAAACTTTTATGAAACTCTCCAGAATATTTGTTAGTCAATTATCTATTAGTTTATCACAAAATTAAAAGGAAATTAACTGCATGATGAATTTAATCTTGATTTAAGTTGATTATATAAGCGAGCTGCCAAACACTGTTAGTGCTAGAAAATATGTACTAATTAATGAAAGAAGATTAAACACACCATAATCATTTATATATAATGAATTCTTCAATATTTTACACTTTATACATTGCATGGTCAGATACATGAGTGACTTGGTCTCCATATGTAGTTCCTATGAGGTTAAAAAATTTCACTAGCGTCTCATTCTATGTGTAGAGTAAGTATATTTTGAAGAGTAGTCGTCAAATGATAAATATCCCAAAATAGTTTTGCATGTAATTGTTAACATGCCACCCATATGGATCCAAAGAGATTGGTTGACTTGTTCATAAGCAAAATCATTTGAAGATTGAGTCTTCGGATTCTTTCCCATGGGGTGTATTGATTTCATCCCAGACTAGATAAAGATATATGAACGGTAGGGAAATGAGCATTTATGAGTAAAACCATACATTATTTACTCATTTAATGTGAAAACTTTGTTTCTTCCAAAAAGAATTCAAAACAAAATTATATATATATATATATATATATATATATATATATATATATATTAGTATTTTCACA
>CM031920.1:41791883-42013992 GCA_018703695.1 Prunus fruticosa | reverse complement strand
TGCATATGCTCAGGGTGAAACCATCCTCCTCCCACTACTATCTCATCATGGCAATAGAAATGATATATGCTAACTATATCTTTTGTGGCACGTCAGTAATCCCACCATTCTCGCTACCCATACAGTTACTAGGTATATTCTCCAACGAATAAGTTCGGATGGCAATTTGTACCCAATTTTGACTGTTTCAAGATGTGCTATCAAATTCCAATGATTAGGCTTAGAATGGTCCAATGTTCAGGTATACCACACGATAGCTCTGTCTTTAAACTGTGACTTTTGTTTTTACCTTTTCATTTAGATTTAATTGTTTGCAAGCAACTTATTTTCGAATGCTTTTGCAGCACTACAGATTCACACAACACAACCTGAGTATGAGAGTTATGCCTCCGTATTGAAATGGTTGTCAATTATATCTCATCTTATTCAGGTGGCCTTCCTGAATCAATTAAGTAAGATTGCGTTAGTCCAAGTACAACCAAGCTGGTCTTTCTGTTTGTACAAATACGCATCAGCCTTTAACCAAGGAACTATGGTTCTCCATTAAAGAATCTCACATATATCAAGACATTTGCCTTGGGAATTCTAATTCCTAAACTTACACTGCCGCCACTAAAGATCTTTATTTTAGAACCTCACACTTCAATTGTTTTATGTCACATAAGAAAGTAAACAGGGCTAACATGTTTGATCAGATTTTGTAAACTATGTAACCATTAGCCAACAATTACAGTTATGATCCAGTGTCTGAAGACCTTAATTTTGTTGACAATGGTGATTTCAGTGTTGATGGTGTGCTGTCTGACTTCCCAAGGAACTCCATCAGGAGCAGCCATAGGTAAACTACATCCTCCTGTTCATAAGAATTGTGCTGAGCTACATGTTAATATGTGCAATTTTTAAATATTGGATTATTATTTACTTATCTTTTACCAAATACCCTTTGTAAGAAAATTTATATTTAGTATGTATATAGTATTTTTATATTAATATATGAAATAGACATTTTTAGGTGTGTCTAAATCAACAGATATTCTATTACAATTTTTTTACAATTATCCGTTTTCAACTCTATGAAGGTAGTTATAGATGATATTATATATTATCATAAGGAATATCTTGGAGTCATAGTGCAAGTGCTAAGTTTTGTTGCTCATTCGAATTAAGCATTAAAAGTTCTGCTTGATGACGATGTCACCCCTTAACTACTGCAGATTTGTTTTGCTCACCTTGGAAATAATATTTCAGGATAAAGGTATGCCATTGTTTCATGGTGTTTCAGATAAAATTTTTATCTGTTTCCACTGAGCCCAGACTTCATGTGTCTAACTCTTATATTTCTATTGATTGTGACAAACATTCTAGCACTTATCTGTCTTTTCCATCTCCTCCCTCCCGAATCTATACCTTTCATCTTTCTCATGCTCCAGTCAACCCTTTGGTTATTCTAAATATGGTGCAAGTGGGAGACTTCCCAATGACTGACTTGGCATACTCTCTAAGCAATTGCAGAATGTGTAGACTACTCCATTGTCCTGTCCACTTCCAATAAATTCATAACTCATTTTGCTTTGAAGCTCATAAATCTATATAGTACACAACAGTTGCTCAAATGAAGTTTTAGCAACCTCACAAATGATTTTCCAGAAATTAAGGCTGGCAGTGGAATACAGACTACTGAGCCTAACATGGAAGAAATTAAAAGCCTTACCGTAAGTCTAAATAGAATTTCATTTGCTTGTTGGTCAGTGTTACCTTCAACTTTTATTGTTTTAAACAATATTTCTTGATATCTTCTACAAACCATAAATCATCTAGGATATAAGAGAAGTCATACGTAATTCATTTCACACATTCTGGTTATATTTTTAGTAAATGTTTTGCTTTATTTTCATTCAAGACTGGGATAAAATATCTTTCCTTTCTTTTATGAGTTACTGGAAAAAGCCTACCAACTTTCTAATACACTTGTACGTCTTGAAGTGTGACTCTGTTTTCACTTTACACATAAGTGGTAATAATCTTCTAAAGTACTTGTGGACTCTCAGAGGAAGAACACGCACTAAAACTTGCCTTGGCATCCTGAAATCTATATTCTTGTAGAGAGACCCTTTCAAGAATGTTTGTCCTCACCACTCTTCTAATTTTCTCTTACACTTTTTACCTGCTACCAGCTGGCATATCTATGAATTGTACCCTTTAAGAATTCATAAACAATAACTTTTTTCTTCAACAAGTATTTACATTCTGTATGAAATTTTAGTTGTTTCCTCTGTTTTTATGGAGGATCACATCACATCCCTGGTCAGTACACATTTATCCGAATCAAGGACCAACTGCTGTAGTATTCTACATTATCTGAATTTTTTGACCTTGGCACAGAAATCGAGCTCTTCTCTTGTGTTTTCTTATCGCGGAGAGGTCGGTATTTTTCTAGATTTCACTGCTTGGTCTATGAGTTGATGTGTTTATTGTTTGAAGATTCAATAGATATCTTTTTCCTAGAATTGGGACTCCAAATAAACTTTTGCTGTTCTTACCATCACCATGTTATTGTCATTCTCTTCTTTCTTTTATGTGCTCTCCTACAACTTCAAACATGGCTTCTGGGATCTATTTAATGGAGGTGGATCTGAGAGAACTAACTAATGGTTGAAATATGGCTTATTCAAGTGGGAGCTACATTTAAAATGTCTCATCTACAGTCATTTGATTTTGACAGTGGCCTGGCTCTAAATGTTAAAATTCTGTCTCTCACAATGGTCCAAGTGGGTTTCCGCTGATGCTACTCTTATCCAAAGCTTCTTATGATGGTGACATTTAGAGACCGTTTTCTTTCAGCATGCAGCGTATCTCAGAGGAGCAGAGATTAAGTGTAACTGATGCAGTCATTGATGCATTGAAATAAGCTGGTTTTGATAATCATAGCATTAGATGTCAAGATTCAGTCCACTAGTAGTTCTGTTTCTACTAAATTTAAACAGAAAAAACCAAGTATGAAGTTGTTTAGATATTGAAGTAATATTGGTGATGCCCTTAGTTCAACTATTCTAGGATATTTAGAAGTTTGCTGATTCTGTGGTCATATTACAAGGCCTCTATCTTTCCTGAAACTCAGGCATCGTCACTGGAGAACTATGTTGTACCAGAACTACAAGCAGCTAAGCTTCCGGTTGTTTAACTTCAACAATGAGTTTAGTCTCAAGCATGGAACTTCTTCTCAGATTGAACATTATTCATTTAGTGGGGTCACAATTGATGGTGTTACCCACAGACTTCCCAAAAACGGCTGCGAGATACAAAAGTAGTGTACTCTTGCCATAGAATCATCTTGCTGTTTGAATGATGTTACAAACATTAGTGCATGGTAGATTATTACTGTTCAGCAAATCCATTGTTCTTTTGGTTAGATTACCTGTGATATTTTATGCCATTAACCTTTCAGTGTATTAATGTATGTTAATTTCGGAAAATTGAATATAATGCTGGTGTTATAAGGTCTGACGCCCCAACATCTCGACCAAGTCAGTTTCATGCTGATTAAAATATAGATAAAGATTCTTTAATCATCAAAAGCAATTTTTTCTCATAACTCTGTCCTTTTATATTTCTTTTTACCTGTTTGAGGCATCATTTGGGGTGAAATAAGCTGTCTTAGGGCTATCCATGTGTGCTGATCAATAGTAACTAATATTTTGGGCGCCTTGATTGTTGTACGAACCGGTGTTTAAGTGAAGTACAACTGAGCTACATGAGCCCTTCAGCCAGCCAGTTCGTACAAGTTGTTACTGCTGATCACTGCCCACTGCTGAGGCCCCAAATCGACCCCTGACAGCTAGTGACTGCTACCGAGCCACCTTTGCCTTCAGTTTATCAGCCGAGCCACTGGTCAACTGGTACTCTCCAACAATAGGACATCCACCGCCATCTACAGCAGCCTAAGGCTGCTGTTGGCTTCTTTCTCTCAACTCTGGTTATGCCTTTTGCCACTTTTTTGCTTGAATTGCGGTCTGGAAATTCCCATCTCATTGCTCTTGCTTGGAGCTTTTTGCAAGACATACAGGGCTGATAATTTATTTTTTCATCTTCATTGTTAATTTTATTACTTAAAACAGCTGTGTATTCAGGCATTTGATGTTTGCCAACTATCTCCCCCTTAAATTTAAGGATACACTCTGAACTATGTAAGTAGTCTAGTAGATATCATATCATTATCATCGGCATTGCAATTTTCTTTTATTTGTTTTTGGTGGGTGCAAATTTTAAATTTGGCTAAATATATTCTTTGGTCTATAATGAAGATGGAATTAGGAACGTAAAACCTTTCTTTTAATTTTGGCATGTTCCAAATGGAACCGAACAATTGTCGATGAACCCAATAAAGTCTAATTGATCCTGAGACTTTCATTTTACCCTTTAACAAAAAAAATAAAATAATAAAGTTAACAGAAGACTAAGAATTACCGGTATCAATCTAATTATTCATGGTATGAGTTGGATTGGCTTACTTTTGTGCACCTGCACCTCGGATCCGTGTGTGAGAGTCCCTCCCCCCTCCCTCCTTTTTAACGGTGGGAAAAAAAATCAAGATCTAATTATTCAGGATTTATATTGTAGTTTGTTTTTTATGAATATCACTAAGGGAATACAAGCTCATTTAAGTTATGACTGAAGTTGATGTTCTAAAAAGGCTATCTATTATTGATTCAATTGCCAGTTATTTAAAGGGCAATCCGCATTTATACATGCGTGTTGCCTTTGTAGAGAAAATCACTCATTAATTTCTTCGTACTTTCCTGTCCCAATACTCATTTATGCATGCGTGTTGACTTTGCATAGGTTATGAGTCCAGGAAATTAATTAGTAGGGTGGGATTTTAATTAAGCCCTTGCAATAATTAAGTGAGTGATTAGAGTTACAGCATAATATATATACATATATATAATTACCCTACTTGTTGCAATGTCCCGCACTCAACAATTTTTCTTATCGCTTGTATCTAAACATTAGACAACTAATTGTGAAAGTGATAAGAACTACTTGAGTCGAAGTTCTCACTAGATTGTGGTGTTGTCCACAAAAGAATATATATATTCAGGTGTGAATATATATATCTAATAATAAGATTTTTATCGAAATTTGTTTGTTTTCAGCATATACGTTGACTTTCTTCTAATAGCCAATCAAATCTCCTTTACAGAGAAAACAAATATTACAAAGCTAATTATTGGAAGTAAGAAATAAAGTGTACGCTAGGCAGTAATGCTATCATATTCATAATTTTGGCTTAAAATCAACCTTAGATTAGCTATTCTTCCTACATAAATATAAGCAAATTAATTAAACAAAAATTTTAATCCGACTAATCCCCTTAAACAAGCTAATTAATTAAGCAAAATAAAAAAACAAAAATCTTTTGGCGGCACCATTTCACTTTGATGGAACAACAGCCTATCAAAAACGATACGGCATCGTAGACATATGCATTGAATACTCAAAATGGGCTCCAAATTTGTGCAATTTGTTTGCCTAGAAATCCGTCGTCAAAGTTGGAGCTCAGCAAGCAAGTTTCTGATGTATGAATCACTGCGGCGTTGTGAGATGGAAACTGATAAGAGAGAGCAAGCGTTTTTATCAATTTTATCTTTATTAATTAATACCATGACCAAGATGTAATTTTTAATTATATTATTTTCCAGTTTTATTTTGAGGTTTTACATTATGTATTATCAAGCTTGCCAGAACAATGGAGGCGGGTGTGGTCTGATTCCAACTGTAACATACTTTGTGGAACCAGTGGTTTGTAGGGCCTACATTTTAATCAAAAATCTTACCCAACGGCTCAGTCGTATCCTTTGCCGGGTTGGTTCGGTTTTTTATTCAATCATTTAATTCGGTAAATAAAATCGAATCTACCCCTGCCAGCCAACGACTTTACAATCGCCTTTAATTTTTTAACCGTCGAACCCCCAAATTAATCCGCATGAAAATTGTCTAAATTTCACACTGAGTGCAGTGATTTACAGCTTTTAGTTTCATGTGAGACATATAGCCCAATTCCACTGGACTGATGTGTCTCCGTAATCACTTAATCGACTATAATATTTATTACAATTAAAATAGTTTAAAAAAACATTAAATTGAGTTGGCTTCCTTTGCCATTATTCTCCTTTTCCTATCTTTCTTCTCCCACTATCAGCTTCCTTCTTCCCCCATGTCTTCTGCCACTTGGTTTGTTTATTTAACTCAATAGGGAATTTTGTTTTACCCACAGGCATGATGTTCTGCCCATGAAATTTATAGTTTTTCTTTTGTCTCAAAGTTTGTCTCAGAGAGAAATTGTTGGTCTCTGTTTTGTAATGAAAGTGTTGTAGTATTATCATCACTCATCCAATGTGAAACACAGAGCCTTGTCAGCTTTTACGTCTCTTCCTTCTTCTTCTTTCCAGCTCTGTGCTAGTTTCATCAAGGTAGTGTTTTTCTTGTTTGATTATTTCCTTGTTTGATCTGTGCTTGTCCTGTGTGTTGTTCAGCTTCTGCGGTTTTGTGCAGTCAGCGCTGCCGTGAGCTTTTTGTTCACTCTAGCTTTAATCTCGCTCTCTCTTCTCTCACCACTTACGCTCTCTCCTATCTTTCCCATCACATAAAACCTAGCTCTTTGGGGATTCTTAAGAACCCGCTAATTTATTCCAGCTTTGTCTCACTCATTTTACTTCCAATTCATTCCAAATTGGGCCTAAAAATGAGGTGTTGGTTTGCCCAATGGGGCCCTCCAGCATGGCCGGTTTCTGCCAGCCCTTGGCTAGATCTACTCCTATCTTTAACCGTGTTCACCCTGAATGGTTCTGTATGGGGATGCAAGGTACCATTTGGCTAAGACAGAGGGACCTATCTTTAGCCTAATCTTCTGTCAGTATTTAACCATTTGGTTTTGCCTTCCAATATGCCTTTGATAACTTGGTAATCAATGGTGGTGGTCTCCACTTGCAATGGGACAAGGACCCTCTGTGGCCCTTTGTACGACCTCAAAAAATCCACAGTGCAGTCTAGTTTTTATTATATCATGGATTGCACTAGAACTAAGCTCTTTTGAATTTTCTAATTAAGTAATGCTAAGAGAACAATATTATTTAATCTTTTAAGATCCATTCTCCACATTGAGTAGCTTATGCAAGTAAAATCATCTGTACAAATGAACTATCAATAATTAAATCACTCTCTAATAGAGCTAAATAATATACTCTGTATATCCTCTATCCTCATTTACAGATTTAATCATTCAGCAATTATGTGTTGACAGGAAGTAAATTTTTCCAGGACCAAACATACCAACATGTTGAATTTATTCAGCAGACTTGACACCTTCAAATGTGGTTGATGTCATTTTACATATTATTGTGATCAAATTTCACTCAACTTTATTTGTTTCCCATAATGGGGGAAAGATATGGTTAGAAATATGAGTTTGTTAGCATGATTTCTTTAAAATGAAAGAATGCCATTCTCAAATGTTTCGTGTTTCCTCTTTTTTTGTCGTTTTATTGTCAGTCACTGCGATTGGATTTCGTCATGAATGAAAAAGCATAGATCGCATAACATTGATCACAGCAAGACGCGGTGCAAAGATTTAACATTTCCGCATCCCAAACATAACAATTAGCAACATCAACAACAATATCAGCTCCCGGCTAACAGCCCAACACCGACGGCATCCACCTTGGTTCACAGATTAACACAACATCCAGATCTTGGACTCGGTTATCCATGGTGACCATCCCATATCCTTTAGCACCGGAAACAAACAACGCGAACATTAGCGGAGCTTGCTGCGACCGGGCCACACTTAAATTCCAGCATCGAAGCCTTGCAAAGGTTGATGGTGACGTTCATTCGGTGGACATAAGAAACTGAATTGTCCGGCACTCGAAATGGAGTGAAGTCAAAACACGGGGCTCCCTCTGAAGCAGGCACAGTTCCACACTTACGTTTATACATTTAATCGATAAGTCGAAAACCCTATCATCATCGATCAACAATATTGCCTCTCGTAGTTGCAATGCAGAGGTAAAGTGATAACGATAAACTATGTGATATGTGAGTTAATAACTATGATTAATTATTTTAATTAAAATGTTAAGAATTGAAAATTTGATTCCTTTCACAATATTAAATCATTCCGTTACTTTTCAATCATTAACTCATTCGTTTCCATAAGAAATGCCGTGTGGAACCAAAGTTGTTAGAGATTGATGATAGAAATGAAAGATTTAATGAAGGATAAATATAGATTTATGCTAGTGCTATATACAACTTGATTATAACGATATAATTTGGTTAATTGCATTTATTTATTTTATTGTGTGCAGGAATTCTCCAAAGTTTCCATATCAAAGATGTTAAGTTTAAAAACATTTGGGAGTCCAAACACAAATATGTTGTTAATTTTAGGCGAGCCAAACTTTGCCCTGCCAGGAGATTGAGCTCACGGACATCGACCCTAAATTACAATGGTCTTGAAGGATCGGTGTAATTCAGCACGCTCAACGAGAAAAACTTTAACGATGGCCAACAAACACCTCGAGCTTGCAGAAAAGGTAAATGATGTACAACTTGAAATAAACACAAAATTGGGTACTAGCCAGTTGACCAGGATAGTGAGTATAATCCATTTGCATTTAAAGCTTCAATCCTTTTGTAGATTAGATTAATTGAATAGTTTAGACTATTATTGTATTGAAAAGAAGAAATTTTTGCATATATACGATTTGAATGCAAAGGGGTTGTGTAAAGACCACTGATATTTTCTTTTTGGGGGTAAATGTTACACCTAGACTTTGCATTCAATTAAGGACTACACAAATTTGATTCTATCAATTAGAAAAGGACACTGTAGTAGTAGGGTCCACTGTAAATTTTTTATATTTTTACTGAATCTTCAACCATAGTTGTTTTTGGGAAGGAAAAATTGTTGATTTGGTAGGAAATACAAAAGTTGTGGACTTCTATCTCGAGTAAGTTCGATGACAAATTCAATTCCAGTGAGATCCTCAACTTCCAACAACAAAGATCATGTTCTATATCCCATTCACTACACGGGAATAGAAACATTCAACTTCTTGAGGAATATCACAGAAGGAATCCCTCTCATGTTGCAACATCAATATGTTATTATTTTGTCTGACATCATGTATTTTTGTGTATTATCCCTCCCTAGCTTTCGACCTGATTTACAATAAACATTTAGAGTATATATCAAGAATAAGAGAATAACTATATATATACAATAATTAGCGATAATTCGCCTTTGTATATATGAAAAATTGCAAAAAGTCTTTGCTAACTTTGCTCTTACTGCTGATAATAGACCTACAGAAACCCATTTATCCAATTTGAGGATGTGAGAGCCCTAAATCCTCTCAACACAACTTGTTTGTTTCCTTCTTTGGCCAGTAAGCCAATAAATGAAAGATTTTTTGTCATTCCTTCTCTTGAAATGTGAAGGCATGCTTATTACCCCAAGCCACTTGATGGCTTGGATGGAAATATTTAGTGAGTGTGTTTGCGCTTTCTACTTCTAATCAAACGTATTTATTGGCCAAGTAAGGAACCTCCTTTTGGCCTAGGTAATACTTCTCCCTCTGGATTAAGGACTATTCAGCTTTGTTACTATTTTTAGGATTTTGGTGATAAGTGCAATGGAATGAAATGCAAGAAATGAATGATAGAAATGTAATGCCAAATAGATTAAAGCAATAAAGACTTAATTAAACTTGAATTTAAGACAACTGAATTTAAATTGCAAGAAAGTAAGCTTAATACGCTACGAAGAATTTGAAAAATCTAAAGTGCTTGAACAGAAATGAGATGAGGAATTGAAAGGCGTATGTATAAAAATAGAGGTTTTGGTGTGTTTAGTCGGAGGTCCTCATCTCTTCTTTTAATTTGAACCCTATTTTATAGAGTTTTCTTTCAGTTTATCAAGTTTGGCCATTAAATGCCCTTATTGCTTTCATTGAAAAATCATTCTGAGATTTAATGCCTTTTGAAGCTTATGCATTGTACCGAGAACTTCCACCACCACCAACCCATCCTGTCTCTATCAATGAAATGGCATTCTAAAATTTGCTAAACTCTCCCTCGATTTGAGATGGAGAGAATGTAATGCACAAGCAAATAGATTTTCAAGCGAAAACCCCAAAAGAACAATAATATGGAAAACACCAGGAACTTAAGAGAGAATTCTTTAATTATTTGATAAAAGTTGAATTGAATCAATATTTACAGTTGACTACAGTAAAACGCCTCACCCATTAAAAACTGCTGGAAGTTATTGAAACCTTTGACCTCACAATATCACCCATCTGGTGCACAAAATGGTAACTGTTGTCATTTTTTTCTGAAGTGTGAATGTTTTGTATGTCATTGAATCAAAAGATGCTAGGCTGTTATTATATGTCATTATGCCACATGTGGCGTTTGAATATGTTATTTGACTATGGCGCTGAGCTTGATTCTTTAATGAGCTTGTGTGTGGCCCCAGATTCTTTTAATGTTTAAGTCCCTCAACACTCTTAAATTTCTAAAAAATAAAAACATATTAAATCAAAAATAAAATATTGCGATGGCTGAAGAATAAAAGGCAGGCATCAAGTATTTAGAATTTGATAACCCCATCTTCCAAATATTCAAAAGGAAGAGCTGCCATCAGTTCAGCTTGCCAGATTTTATGTTATCAGGTAGAATGGCTATCGATAAGTTGGCCACTTATACTTTCTGCTTTGAAATTTGGGTTGTGACTTTTTATTGGATTTATTTTACGGTTGTGTATTTTATTCTTCATGCCCGTGAATAACCGATTGATATCATAACAACAACAATATTACGTGAATAATGAAAATTGAACGCCTGTTCGTTATCATTTTCCCACCTTGTTTCTGTTTTGAGTAGCGAAATAATCAAAAACGCGTTCGGTGCTGCCAAGTTTGAAATACGGAACGAATAATCAAAACGATCAACTTTCTTCATAAAACAAATAACAACTTTTAGAACGTTCTATCATTTCCGTCTCGACTTTTGAATCCCCATGCCCAAAAAATCATATCCACGCTCTTCCTTTTAAAATATAATCAACATCTTCAAACATAACCTCACCAATCAAACTCATTAACTACCAACACAGCAATCAAACCCACTGAAACGACAACCACCACCGTCACACATCACCAGCAATAACCCCGTCAAGCACGGTTCCTCAACTCAAATTACACGAAGAGCTTGAACCACCACCACCACCCCAATCAAAATCACCACCGCCTCACTCAACCAATAATTGCATTACTGCCACCAATCCAACTCAACGGAAATCTCTGACCCAATTGAATTGAACCACCATCAACGACAATTAATTGATGAATCAATTTCATTCCAAAGAAAGAAAAACGTTTAAAATAATAATAAAAGTATCAAAACTAGGAGAAGGGGAGCTGGCAAGCTACTGGAAGGGAAGGTGAGGTTTCAGTGAAAGAGAGAGAGAGAGAGAGAGACAGAAAGAGGTTGGCGGCAGCATGAAGAGAAGTGAAAGGAGGGGGTGGGGCTGGTCTGATTGTTCAATTTTTTTGTTCTTCCACTTCACTCTAGTTTATTTCTTTAAATGATAAATATAAAAACCATTATATTCAATTTCATATATATTATTTTATTAGTTAATTTTTTTAAACCAGTATATAAAAACCATCATATTCAATTTCATATATATTTTAGTGGCAATTTTTTTTTTCTTCATATTTTAGGTTTTTTTTTTTAAACATTAGAATTTTATTAGAATTTTTAATTATTTATTTTAAAAGATAGCAAAATAGACTGAAAATAGTTTATATTATCATTAATGAGGCACGCTTTCCCTGTTTTTATTTTTAGAATATGTTTTCCATTAATTCACAAGACGCATTTTAGAGTTCTTGAAAATTAATTGTTTTCTCATTTTCATGTTCCGAAAATATTCTCATAAAACATTCTCCAAAACGTTAGGTGTCCTGCCCTTACAACTCATTTCTTTAGAGTGAGTCTGAAACCAACCCATTGTCATTCACTTGAAACTAACAAACCCACAATAAATTTGGTGTAATCCCAACCTTGCCCTAGAAATTTTTAAACTTAAAACCTATTCGTAGAACCTTATTTTAAAAATCACAAACTGATTCTTAGAAATTAAATAAATAACAGTGGCCGTTGTATATTAACCCAATCTGGCATAGTAATCTTGTAACTCAATTGCGACTAAGTTCTTCCTTTCGCCTTTAGGATGGTCTTCGCTTCTTTTAACTTTGTGCGGTGCTTATTCTTCAGCTTTATCGCCTGTTTGATTTTTTGGACTGAGAGGCGAACGGGGTTAAAACATTTGAAAGAATCACAGCTACAAGCTCATTAAAGACATCTGAATGTGAGTCGCCTATTCCTCAAACAACACTATTTGAGCTAATCCCTCAATCTTGAAGGGACTGGATACAGCACACACACACACAGATTCTGCACTTGTGACTTTGAAAACCCACTCTTCGTTTATCATTTGTTTTCTGCAGAGTGCTTTGGTCTTGGCTTGGAGTGTAAATCCTGACTTAAATTCTGGAGCTTGACTTGCACCTAATTTAAGTCCCACTTGAACTTGGAGTCTTCACTTGGACTTGAGTGTTTTTCACTTGATCTAGTACCACACCCCAACACTGTTCTCGTTTTTCAAAGAACATAAACAGAAAGATGACAAATATCATTTATTAATTAATCTTGAGCTCATACTAATGTATACCTGAAAAACTTGGCTCCTTGAAACTGAATGGAACCCCTCCTTACAACTAATAGATGGCTCCAAATGCTCATATATACTAGTGTCATTCATTTTATGCTTATCCCAATTCTAGCTCCTTTTATTATTTATTCCTTCAAATTGTTGATTTGGTTTTGCTTTTATTTGTCTTAGATATTTCAATACATATGCTGTTTGTTTTGTTCACATCTGGGATTCAGTAGGTATAGTGTTGGGTTGGAAATTGTTGGACATATGACATCCATATAATGAAGAGTCCAGAAGAGGGTTTGTGATAAGAGCCGTGGGGGAGGACTGAAAAAGGAAGGAGAAAGATTGAGCTCATTAAGATAGGAAAGAATAAGTGATATGATAAAGCATGTGATTCTGACAGGAGTTCCACCACCACCACCACCTCTCATGCAAACGTCAGTGTATTTAAAAAATCTTTGATTTTGAAGGAAAATACAAAAGTTGACAAAATCATGCTTTCTCCTACTATTTTTTCAGTTTAGTTATTAATGACCCTATATCTTGGGTTGATCAGATGAGCACCACCACTTCTACCACTAGGCATGGCCACCCCAAAACCCCTCCCTTACCCTTCCTATACTTTCAGTTTGAAATAATTTTCAAAATGTTCCTTCAAACCTATTGCGATTATAATCAATAAATAAAGAATTTTAAAGTAGCCAAATTATTATAAAATTAAGAACAAATAATGTCGTACATACACGAGAGCACATACAAAGAGGCTATTCGCTCTTGCACTTGGTGGTGCATATTTAGTAGAAATAAGCTCCGTAAGTTATTCATATCAAAATAAAATTAAGGTATTAAAATTATGAAGCTATATTATGTGTGTAACCAGGCCTATTTTCTTCAAACCTCTATTGAGGTCCACAACTATTGACCCCACTCATCATATGCTATTCAATGACTCAAGCTACCAACATGTTTCTAGCACGTTTTTGTTTACAAATAAGCAAGGAACTAGAGTATGATAAATACTCTCCATAAAATGCCCATCTTCTTTGGTGAACTATCATCAAACTATATATTTTATATATATATATATATATTTAAACATGGGGCTTTTTGGGCATGTTTTTTATGAAGTCATGTGGAGAGTTTTGGGGAGGACATGGAACATACAAGACGTATTCCATATTGGGCCTTATTTTTGGCCTTGCATCCTCTTTGTGCATTTGCGCCCTTTCATTTCAATTGGCCTGCATTTTGGGTGGCCGTAACTTTGAACGTTGTGATTGTCAGGATTATTACGCCATTACCATATAAGTCTTACCCACAGAGGTTTGAGGATTCCAACGGCTCGAGTACCTCTTTGCTGATTGGTGGTGTTTTGTCACTTAGGTGTGTATATATAATCAGAAATGCTTATTCTGCTTAAAAGATAATATAGTTGGTAAATAGTTTATTTATTTCAAATATTTGTACACGAACTATTAATGATTTTATATAATTGATAAAGCAAATTTGAATAACTCCAAACTGCCCCCTTCATAACAACTTTTAGTAATTTGTTATGCACATAAGTGGAAATTGTGGATCTCGCTTCATGCGAAATTTGAACATTCGTTTCACCTCTACTAAGGCAATCTTGGTATGACTTTTTTACTTTAAGAAAATGAGTTACACCCACATAGAGAAACATAGTAACAGGACATGTAAAAAAATGATTGCATGTTATGTTTATAACTTTCACTATATTATTCTATACTTCTATCTACTAATGACTTAATCAAAAGGTTATAATGAAAACATGACACAACACTTGATTTGAGGATTTGTTGGTGTGTTTGGATTTTCAGGGTGAGTAACCATTGTAGCCCATCAGTCACTTACAAAGCAAGACCTCATAGCCCCATCAGAGCTTATGGCATAGTCACATTGTTGCACCTTTATACCCATTGTTGTTGATGTGAACATGTAAAAGCACACAATCCCTCCTCCCTCTTCTTTCTTCTCTCTTTCCACCAACTGATACGTATATATTCATCATTGACTTTTTAAACGAGAAATTTACAGCTTGTGGCACCTGAGAACGTTAAAACAAATTAAAGAGCAAGCCTCTTCACAGGTTTCTTTTCGTACCACTTTCTACATCCATTTTGCTCTTGGAGGTTTACTATATGCTGTGGTGGATTTCCCTTTTTGTGTCTTGTGGCAGTGGTGAGATTGCTTACTCAATTAGCGTACCTTAGTTTTTGAAGTAGTCACTTTATTAATCATTGCTTTTACTCAGACAAAAATACAAATAAACGGTTTCAATATTAAACACAACTGTTGATGAAGGAATCTTCAGTTCTGTGAATGAACTTAAAATTTAATGATTATTCTTTTTATGTTGGCTTCATATCATTGGGTTCACCTTCTTTCTTTTTCCTTGCCCGTACATCAATTTCAAATGGCCCTGTTTAGTATTAGTATGAGAAAGAATATTTGTCCTTTATATAGAAAAATATGCAAGTAATAAGTATATGAACCCTTATAATTTTATTAAATTACTTCACAATTCCTTTAATTTTTACTACCCCAATTTAATTTATTTTTAAAATTTGCATTTAAGCTAAACAAGTATCGACATACCATCTTTCACTTTTTACATTTAATATGTTCCTAAATTCAAACTCTTGAACTCCAGGCCGAATATACTTTTTTCAACTTACTTCATAGAATTTTAGTTGGCCACATGTGGGGAAAGAAACCACGGAACACTGGTGATATGTTGACAAACAATCGGTATCAATCGATATTCCACTTGCGATATTTCATTGTTGCTAAATGTACAATTGGGATATTAACTTGTTCTATGTACGTGATAGAAATATTTTTAATAAGATTCAGGTGATGTCAATTATTATGCTTGTAGAAGGACGGCAATAATCAGCTGTGCTTTTCACAACCAGCTAGACATGGGTTGGAATGGTGGGCAATCCATATTATTCTGTAATGTAATAAGATTCTTCAAGCTATTGGATTAATGACGTCAAGGTCCCAACTGAATTAAAAGCAACTAAAGCTTCAAATGGTAGAATCATGTGATCTTAAAATAGGGGTTTGAAGATTTACTATGTATATTGGAATATCCTTGGTGAAAATGAGTAATAATTAAATTAAGAGGAAAATAAATTGGAGTAAACAATAAAGACAAACTATCTGAATTAATTAAGGTTTTTTTCTGACTCAAAATATTATTTAGATAAAAAAGGGCTCAAAGGTCATTTTAGTTCGTAAGGAATTCAGGAGTTCATTAGACCGGTGCCAGTACGTCAAAGTTTGAGTTTGGAGACATGTAGTGAGCTCGAGATCGGAAACTATAATGAGGAAAATAACGACTCAAAATACTAGTGGGACAAATTTGCAATTTCTACTGGTTTTGAAACTCAGAATTTCTCTCCTCTCTCCTCTCTCCCTCCCGTGTCAGCTCCCTCCCCGCGATTTTGCAGCCCCAGCCACACCTCCATAACCATCTTGCAGTTAACTACTACAGCCTACTGCATTGAGCCCATGAGTTTTCACTTCACCGTTTGCACCTTTGACACTGTGGCTGCTGTTGTCAGCTTCAGCCTTATCTGAAATTTGATCCAGAGCCCGCCCTCAATTCCTCAAACTTTACAACAACCCGGAATTTTGACATTAATCATGCGGCCCATGACTTAAATTTAGCCTCTTTTCAAATTAAGGCAAAATATGAGACTTTTAGAAATTTTGTAGATATTTTTCCCCTATAAATGCAACATTTCCCAATTTTAACCCTAAAATCACAATCAACACTATCCCAACCACTACAATATAGCTTTATGCAAATCACATAATAGTCTTCTGCCTTCAGTGATTTTAAATAAACCAACAATGTCTCAATCCAATTATACATAAACCCAGGAATTAATTACCTCAAACAACATTACAAACATCACAGAAATCATTAAACCGTTTAAATCAACAATCATATTGGAATTTAATCAAACCTTCAAACACCATAATATTCTTGCATCTTATGGAGCTCAGGTGCATTTGCATTGTACCTTGGATAATGATAGCGATGAAGTTTCTATCAATGTCATAGTCCAATTTTTATAAGTTAAATAAATTCTTATCTTAATCTCTTTCTTTATATCCAATTTCAAACCCTAATGACATAATCTTATCCAAGTGAATATGAAACAATGGACAGTTATCACACCTTCCTTTATACTTTCATCTGACTAATCTTCCAACTCATGGCGCCATAACATCTCCTAATCCAGGGCTATACCAAGACAAGTCATATTGGAAACCAAACCAAGTAACTACACATATATGAAACACGTATACAATAAGGAGAATCAGCACACAATATATATACATATACACTCACCTCTCACCACAATTATCATGTACCAGTGGAACAATCAATTGGGATCATTGTTGATGCAACTTTACACTTATCCGCCAATAATCCATGTGGCTGGGATTGTTGAACTGGCACGACCAATAACCCTGAATTTGGTTTAAAGAATTGACTGCGTCTTTAAACAATCAATTGTCAGCAGTGTTATCAATGAATGTTGACCGCATTGAGCAATGTTGATGAATTTCCCAGATATTCAAACCATATCAACAATTTTCATGAATCGATTCAGAAGGAGGTAAACATGTGATGTTGCATTATGTATCTGGCAAGATCATGGCATTGATCACTAGCCACATTATCCCGCCAAAACCGTCCATGTGGTTATGGATGCTAGTTGTCAATGGACTCAGACTTCACCGCGCTATTGGATCGTTAAAGAAAGTCCAAAACTCAAAATTGCTGAACTGCCGAAATTGCCAGCGTTACTCATTATCATGTTCGTACCCTTACATTCCTTAAGGATGCCACGACTAACATTTTCAAGATCATAATTTCCATTATTCCTTATGTCCATATCCAATCTTCAATATCATTATCGAAATGGGTGTATCAATGATGGTGGAATGTCATAATCCTTATAAAATATTATAAGATATTTATTTTGATAATTTATTTTTTTTTATAAATAATTATTTATAGTAGACAATAAACTTTTTAGCATAGAACCTCAGTTTGGCAAGCACCTAAGATAGTGCTTTCTCAAATATTGATATATGTTCATGACATTTTAATAATATCAAATTCACAAAATGACCAATAAAATACTCAAAAATCAAACATTCCACCCATACATAAATCAGCTTTTAACAATAAACTATCATTCATGTAATAGGTTTTTATCACAAATATGATGATCATTTTCAATAATCAAAGTCAGTTCAATAATTTTATTTTGACTATTACTATATTTCCAATAATTTGTATCTCCCACTTTAGGTTTTTCAATTAGGCATAATACCACATGCATCAGCACACATATGATGTACAGCAGCTATAATATGATGCGAACAGGCACCACAATGGCATGCACACAGACACACCACATATGCAGCAGCACACACACTACTACACAGCTGATGACAGTGACGCATAATGATGCAGCAGCACGCTACAATGAATACACAGCAGACAGTGTGCGCAGCACATGACACTATCAAATAATATCAAGATTTTTATATAAAACTAAAACACTCTTCAACACAAACGTCCACTTAACACCAATATTCAGAACTCAAACCTTAGACTTCCTCAGTACGTTCAACACTTTCTGAAGGGAACAGTTTCTGAATAATTTATGCTATAATTTAGAATGAAACTGCCCAATGCTTGGTCAGTTCTGTCTTTGTAGTTTATTACTATTTACCAATCGTTAAGTTCTAATGGGTTTCAGGTGATACATATCCCTGAGTTCAATTTTAACATTAAATTGTGATTTGCCGTGATTTGGATTATTTGTGAAATTGTTATTGTAAAAGGAAGCTCGAATGATTTTAAATTGGAAATATCTGAACTTTATTTTATTCCTGAATTCATTATTAAGTTAAATACTGACCAACATATATTGAACTGCGAAATGTTCAAAGGCCTCATATTCAACTCCTTAATACCACAATATGCAAATTTGTTGGTACTCAAACGGTCATCGAATTTAGATTTAATACTCAATTGCTGCAATGAGTGGATCATTCAGGACAAAATGTCTCCTGCGATATGCCCTGTTGCTGTGGTGTCCAAGCCCAGAACCATCTTGCCCAAAACTTAACATTCTAATTTCCAGCTTGATGAGCTAATACACCTATTCAGTCACTTTGCTCTGGCATAAGGCGTTAAAGGCTGCCAAGGTGTGGTGAAATTTATCCAAAACCTGCCAGGTCTGAATCCAAAATCGAACTACCTGATGTTAGGAAAATTCATGTAATTTTATTCAATCATCATAGTGAACAGCATGAAATTAGTCCAAACATACCATATCTTGTCTGAATTTGGTGATTGGATTAGGAGTTTAGAGGTTTAATTTTAAGACAAAATCATCTAATCCCCTGAATTTCCTGTTAAGCTGTTGTCTAGCTGCTGATGAGGTGGCTGACTGTGAAGAATCCCAATCCTGACAGTGTGTTGTTTGGGTCAGGGGCAGCCAGGTGGGTTACCAGGAGGGAGGTGGCTGGGGAAATAAAGAGGAGGAGCTCTCATCTGAAGGGAGAGAAGGGAGAGAAATTCTGCTTCAAAACCAACTCCAAATGAGAATACTGCTCATGAGAATTTTAGATTTGCACTTCCCCCATACTTCATCTCCTAGCTCACTACATCAGTTTAAGCTTGCTTCAGATTACTCATGACCAGGACATTTGACTCCTTTAAATTTCCTTCCCGAACTTAAAATGACCTTTTTGACCCTTTTTATATTAAATAATATTTTAAATTTCCAAAAAAAAAAACCTTAATTAATTCAAATCATTTTATTTTATTGTTTACTCCAATTTATTTCCTCTTTAATTTAATTATTCTACTCATTTTAGGGCCGAGAATGTACATATATCATGGATAACGTTACTAGCTTTAAATCCTTTGTCAATATTCATGCCTCAAGTGGTATTTTTTTGGCTTCTAAAATAATTCTTTATAGTCGTACTATAGAATAATCAGCTATGAAGAGTGTTTAATATTGGAAATGGAAGTGATGTGTTGCTATGAATAAAATTGACATGATGTTGGAAGTTTTACTTCACGTGTTTGGTAAAAAGAAAAATTACTTTATTTACATTTATACATCAACTCCCATGATCATTTGGAAGCACACCAAAGATCTAGGCCAATCCAACTAACCCCCTTCATTTTAAATGTGTAAACCAATAACAAAGCTAAAAACATAAGTAATACGATTTGGCTTGTTAAGATCATAGAGAACGATTAAGCTTACATAGATTTGGCTTAGAAGGATCCGTGAAGCCTGGAGGTTGATGCATGCACACTGTTTCTTGGAGAGTGCCATGAAGAAAGGCATTGGAAACATCCAACTGTGTCACTAGTCATAGTTTGAGAGGAACACGAGAGGCTATATGTTGAGCTGTAATGGGAGGCAGTATAGGTGTAGGCGCAATGTCTGATAAAGTGGACCAATGAACTTCTGAGAATGGGTTTGTAGCATAACGTGAGGCGTCCATGGTGACCAAAAGAGGAAAAAAGGAAAAAAAAAAGGAGCTTCAGAGCAGAGAAAAGGGAAAGGGAAGAATAATGAAAATAGGAGGACCATGATAAAAATCGTGGGCTCTTATAGAGGCGTTGATACCATGTTGAGTTCTTACTAAAGAGAGAAAGACCATTCCTGATTGTGTGAAAGGAATTTGTTCATTACTATTCGAAGAATTGTATAACAAGGGTTCTTACTAGGCTGCAGCTTTTCCTCTTGTCTATATATTTACACAAAATATGATGGTCATCATCCAAATCCTTTCCACGTAGGGTTTTCATGAGCTGGATGCTTGTGTGGATAAGTTTGGGTGTCTTTAGTTGTTTCTTGTCCTTTTTTATGAAGCTGGGTGGGTGTGTTGAACATTTTGTGGCTTATCAAGATTTTCATGCAGTGTCTGACATGTTTGGAAGTTATGTAATGAACTTTTGCATGGGAAGATAATGCCTCATTGGAAGAGATAGTAAGAGAGGATTATGGAGAGAGCGAAGGATTCAAATCTCTCCCTGCATATTAGGTGAATCAAACCACCAATCCAAACTTTCATGCTTTATTGTGAAGGCGTAGTGGGCAGGCAGGGACAGGACATGCTAGAGGCTTGGGGAGCTGCTAAAGTGAGAATGAAGGAAATTGTTTGTGTGCAGTGCGCTAGGATTGGATGTTCTGGGAATAGAGTTGGTGAAGGCCTTCAATGATGATGGCCTTCAAGGGTCACACCTCATTTCTCTTGCAACGATTCTAAAGCACTACTACAAAAATGGAAAAAGAGCGACCAGAAAAAGACGACGGCATAACATAAAACCGTCGTTATATTTAAGTGACGCGTATAAAAACACGTCGTGGATAAGTTCCTTACTGTTGAATGTTTTTAAAAGACGACGCATACAAATAAAACCGTCGTTTTTAAAAAGGATTTCTACAGAGTTAAAGTCTGACAAAAAACAACGACGCAGGTATGAATACACTAACGTAAAAATAAAGACGCAGTTCACCAAAAACCTCCGTGTTAACTCCTAACTAAACACGGACCACTGTTCTTAATTAGCGTCGTATAATATAATGGAATAACGTCTGTATACTCCGACGAAAATCTCTCTAAACCGCCGACTTATTTTTGGAGTATACTCCGACGGTACCTACAACACTCCTGTCGTTTTATTTACCACGTCCTAAGTTCAAATTACCGTCGTATTTTTCAATTTATACGTCTTCCTTCTCTATCTAAACCGCCGTCTTATTTTTATAGCTTTTTAAAATTAATTAATTTTTATTTTATTTGGTAATATCTTTCTTAACACAAAACAAAATTTAATTCTCAATACCTCAACAACATTTTCATCTTAAAAGGCAAATCTCTTCGTGTTAAATATTTACACAATATATGTACACAAATTTGGCAAATATATGTTGAATGTTTCTTCCTCTCATATGCAGCTGGGCCCTCTCCTCACAGCCTCAATACCTGAAAATCAAAATCAAAATCAACAAAGTGTGAACTCTCACTCCTCGATTCCTGGTTACATTGTAGTCCCTTTCCACGTGATCAACTTCAAAACTCCTGTGTAGCAAGGTGGAACCAGCCTTAGAACCTCTTGTGGGTTGTGCCTTTGGGTGAAGCTGGGAGTGGGCTTGAGGTTCAGAATGAATAGACACCACCTCCTCATTCTGAACCTCAAGCCCAGCTGCCTGCACCACCACCTAAGTTGGGTTCTCTCCGAGCATCAGGAAACACCCATGCAGGTTCTCAAAGTGGTTTCACCCTTGCTACACAGGAGGATGTAGCAAACCCATGCTTGGTCTTGTGAGGAATCATTCTGCAAACCCATTTGCTTAGAAAGACAATTATGAGAGTTCACATCCTGCAACCCTAATTGAAACTAAAGTTAAAAACGCGGAAAAAATCATATTTAAACAAATTATTGGAAGTACAACGTCGTTCTAATATCATAGCGACGTCATATTTAATAATGACGTTCAGTCGGATAAACAACCGCCGTCATAAATGCATCGGAAATCCAAAAGCCATTTGGCGCGTATTAAAAATAGAACGACATCGATTTTCAGAAACCCAAAGTAACCACGTCGTTTCTAAAATACACAAGTCGTTGGATTTCTAAGTAGACGTCCGTAAGATAAAAAAGCGCCGTCATAATTGCATCGGAAATCCAAAAGTCATTTGGCGCGTATTAAAAGAGAACGACGTCGTTTCAGAACCCCAAAGTAACCACGTCGGTTTATTGAAATACACGTCGTTGAATTTATAAGTACAACGTCCGTTTATAGGAACAAAGCGCCGTAGTAGCCATCGGAATTCCAAAAGTCTTCGGCAGTTGTGAGTAACCACGTTCAGTTATGAATTAACTACCGTCGTTATAACTAAATAATACGGCGGTTTTAATAACAAACGTCGTTGTATTGAACTCTGGGAAAATATATAAACTTTTCGTCACCTGACCTAATGTTTACGGTTTTCTCTTTCCCGATAAGTATCGTAGTTTCCCTCTCATTTCCAAAAGCGAGCCAAAGGTTTGGGAAATCACCATTTCGATTCTGAATCTTTCATCTTCATCTCCAAATCACCATTTTCGTCTTCGTCTTCGTCGAAGGAAACTTTTCAAAGCACGCCAAAGGTTTTTTCTCACTCTCTTCCCTTTTTTACATTTCATTTGCATGCCGTAAGTTGTTGGAAACAAGATTCTCTCAGAATTGAAGAAATCTTTCACTGGTTTTGATTAAATACATAAGTAGATACTCTCACGACGCCAAAAGATGACGGTTCTCTCTTGTTTTCGATAGAATGGACACACCACGACGGCCGTAAGTGCAAACTGCACGACGGTGGCTGAAAACCGTCATGGTGTGATAATTAATACGTCGGAAACAAGATAAAACCGTCGTATAGTGAGAGAAGTGTTAGAAATGTGCCCTAAGAGCCAATACATTTGATGTGATCTCCTTAGAATACATTTCGTATATGATATATAAAGGGCAAATTTATTTTGTTATCTTTTACATCGTGTAAAGAAACAAATGTCGAAGGTATGCTAAATAAGAGATAAAGTAATCTAAAGAAGATTAGATTAGGAGACCTTTAATCTCTAACCGTAGCATCCCAAAATGTTCCTAATCATAGGTTATCAAATGGGCATTGATAAACCGTAAAGTTAGCACATATTATGTATGCTCAATTGGGAGGATGGTTAGTCTCAAACCATTTGTGTAGTTGACACTAATACAAGTATGTGGGTGCTCATTAGTGAATGAGTACACTGACAAGAATAAACCGTAGTTCTCGTATGGAGTATTTATCTATATGTCACGAAGAACTTATAGTTGCAATAATGTAAATTGGTCCTTAGACCTGAGGCATCATGGTTGTCCTGTGATGCGTTATTGATCTTTGATAGCTCTTAAAGGCAAGCCGTAAAAGATTTGTCTTAAGTGTTGTTGGGATCTCTTAATTCATCATAGGGGCATGTGAATGTACAATAAGGAATCTCTACTTTCGATAAAGAAGGAGAATGTTTCAAGATGTGATTCGAGTAAATCTTTGGCCAAAGTATTTTGAGCTTGATTTAGAAAGTTGTTCTTAATCATGTTCTTTTGAATCACATGAGGTTGTAAATCATATTAGGGGTTTGACATAATCAATCCGTACCCTAATAATATGATTTGAAACATTGTATAAGAGAAGGACCGTATTGCATTGCCATTCCAACTGAATAGGTTCTTCATCTATTCTGGTTAGCTTGGGTAGCCTTGATATACTGCTAGATGTCACTCTTGGCTTGTGGAAGTCCTAGGATTGATTGTGATCGATCAATAAAGGAAGAATTAAAAAGGGGTTTTAATTCCAGTTGGTTAGAAAGAGTTCTTATATTTTCCCACTGACTTGCTAATTAGAACCTAATGGATCGCACACCTTAAATGGTTAACTTTGAGTAATACAAATAGAGAATGAGGAAATCAATTTAATTGATTTGATGTTGATGATTTACTACGTGTAAAAACGTATTTGGGCCTACAGTTAATAGTTCAAAGCCCAAATGGTTGGGTATCAGCCCAAGGGCTTAAGAAACCTAAATATTATGGTTTAAGTGTCATAAGGCCCAATTTTGGAAGCCCAATGGGTTTTGGCCGAAAATGCTTAAGTAAGTATGTATGGGAATTGTTTCCATAAGCTAATTAACATACAAACACAATCCAACATCAACCAAATGGGTTTGGGAGATCAAAGAGAGAAAAAGAGAGTTTTCAAGAGTGAAAACACTTTCATCTTTCAAAGTGGTTTAGATTGAAACCAATCTTGAGAATCTTGCACTAGCATCCAAGTATTCTCAAGATACTTCTTCTCATCTCAAGGTTCCATTGGTGTGAGAGACTAGAGGCCATATACTTTTGTGGCTCACATGGAGGAGAAAGATCAAGGAGCAAAGATCAAAGATTAAAGAGGAGATCAACAAATAGGAAATCATCAAGAGAAGACCAAACACAAATTGGTTCATATAATTGCTTCAAGGGTAATTAGATCTTATCCTTTCTCTTGAATTTTCATTTATGAAAAACATATCAATGTTCATGGCTTAAGATACTTGGAAGAAGTTTTGTTTTTGAATTTAAACAACCACCTTAGACTTCCGCTGCGATTAATTTGATTAAATGCATGTTTAATATTCAAATGAACTTTGGAAAAATGTTTTGAAATTCCTTCAATTGGTATCAGAGCCATAGGTCATGAACTTGATATGTTTTTGGGGTTTAGAGATGCATATATGGGTTGTGAATTCATTTAAAAGTATAATAGTTATACTTGATTTATTTTGATTTGATTGAATAAAAATCAAATGGAGTGAAAGGGGTTGTTTGGGATTTTGAATTTCCGGATTTGTGTTTTGATGATTGATGCTCTCTTTGTGTTCATATATGTATATGAATATTAGAGCATAATTGCATTAAAACTCCCATGATTTTAACTTCATGAAATATATGATATTAAGAGCAAGAGATAGTTAAAATGGAATATGAATTTTCGGAAATAGCATGAACATTCATATAAGTTCATATGCATGTTCTTGGTGTTCTTGATGTTCTTGTTATGGGATCTTTTTGATCCATAAGTTAGGTGGCTAATTTTGATGATTGTGTTTAGTGGAATTTTCCACCAAAATAGGTCAAAAGATGATGATGATGTTTTATTATAAAATTAAAAGTTTTTCAAAAATGTTTCCACTCAATAAACGTTTACCCACCACACTAAATTTAATAAGATTACTTTGGTGAGTGTGTGGGGCTATTTTGATGTAAATTATGGTGATTTGATATAAAATGCAAAAGTTGGTCAATTTATTCCTATCACTAATTATTTATCTACCACACTAAAATTAATTTTGATTACTTTGGTGAGTGTGGTTGGCCTACCTAGTCACATTCATGATTATTCATCTTGTTGGAATAATTTGGAAAAATCATGATCACCACTTTGTATTATACAAATGCATGCATTAACCTCACACCCTAGTGGATCAACTTTAATCCATTATTAATTGTTGAATAGTTTTGGATATAGTTGCAATATATGATAAGTGTAACTATGCCTAAAAGGTTTCTACAATTACATTTACTATTGTAGTAAAATGTTTTCACTCCATGGTAAATTTATTTTATTTTTAAATATGGTTACCACTTGAATTAAACCCATATATATGCATGCAACCCAAGAGCATGTTTTTACATTGCTAGTTTAATTGTTTAAAGCGTTTAAATAATTAAAGGATGGTTATGGACTTAGACCAAACAATTGAGCTATGTGATTGGCCGCCTATTGGATATGTATTCATTTTGATTAGCTATGTAATAATGAAATGGCTTTCATGCTTAATTTATTTGGCTATGTAATAATGAAATGGCTTTCATGCCTAATTTATTTTTATGCGCGGTAATTAAAATAAATCACCATCCAAGACCATGATCCAACATGGTGGCTCGTGTTGGATCAACAAGAAAGTCCATAATCATCCTACAAGCCCAATGCAATTGGAATGTTCGGTAATGATGATAATTAATCAATTAGTAGTATCATGTATTTCCACTATTTCAAGCAAATGGTTTCTAAAATATTTAGTGGGAGTATTATGTGCTACTAATATATTGCAATGAGAACCATTTAATGAGATTAGATAAGTAATTTTAATAGGATTAAAATTGGATTAAAATGAGACCAATTTAACTACCCTCAAAGCAATATTAAGTTGATAAGCGAAATGGCACTTTGAATGCTATTTTGTGGCCTTCCACCGTGGTAGTCTCTTATTGGGTGGCACATTTACACCTTGTTGGACCTCAGTGAGCAACATCCAGTACTTGTAACCATCCAAGGGAAGCCTATTACACATACTTGATGTAGTGGGATAGATAATGAGTGTGGCCAATACTTGAAACCCCTATACCCACAAGCATAGTGGGAATAACTTAACTAAGACGACGGAACCAACAAACTGTTAGGTTGAGGTCAGTTCTCTAGAGGCCATAGTGATGGGTATTCATATTAATGATGTGATTGGATAAGAGTATCCTCTCATTAGTATCATAGCATCAACAAACTGTTAGGTTGAGGAAAACTATGTGAAAATGAGACTCTCATCCCACTAAGAGTTTCAACGGAAACTCTAGAATTTCAGGAGGGATATGAAATTTGCCAAAAATAGTGGGAGCTACCATCATGACTTAAAGACCCTAAGTCCTTGGTAGAAGATTAATCTAAATTAAAATCTATTCAAATGTCCTATGTTATTGGGGATAGTTACAAGAGACTTGGTCTTGTCTTCTGCCGCCAAAAAATGGAAGGATTTCAAGTATAACGTAACTAAGCAATATATCCTTCCATTCGCACATGACAAGGAGAAATTAAAAGAAGTCCCATTTCTTTATAAGTTCATAGAGAAGTCGCAATGGGATGCCTTCATAGCTTCAAGGTTAACCCCAGATTTTGAGGCTAAGCATGCTGAAGAAGGAGAGGAGGGAGAAATTGGAGTACAAACTGCTGGAAAAAATGGCTCACCTAAAGGATACAAAGGTTTGGCGCTGAAAAGGAAGATTTTGAATCTGCCTAAAAGCGGCCGGTCGCTGGACATTTGCCACCGTCGCTTTACACAGAAGCGAAGTTCTGTCAGGAAGTCGACGAGCGCCGGTCGCTATCTCCTTGCGAGGCGGTCGTCATAAGGCAAGGACCCTCGTCGCGAAAGCGACCGGTCGTTTTGTCACAGAATGAATTGGAGCATTCTGTTCAAAAGCGAACGGTCGCCAGCTCCTAGCGACCGGTCAAGTCGATGCTGTGGCATTTTTCTTACGTGTTTTCAGACTGTGTTTCCGATGGCTATCGCTTTCCACATGATTTCAGAGGCTTAGTGGGTCACTTCTAGGTGTAAGAACGTTGACTGCCTGCTGGATAGTTGGGAGAGCACTCATGGCTAATTGGTTATTTTATTTCAAAGAAATCACTCTCCCATTTTCTGGTGTAAGTGGGAGGTGGCTGAGTGGAATGTTATTTACCTACTTGATCTGACATTTAGTCTAAGTTATTGACTAAAGGAGGAAATGTGGAGGACAAAGATGGTGCCTTATCTTATGTCCATTGGCTTGTGTAGGAAATGAGGTGAAGTAAGATAACACAAGAGGAGAAAACAAGTTGAATAATTGTAAGTGGTATAAGCTCGAATTCTGAGTTGTTAGAGACTAAGGAGTTTTCAGTTTTGTCAAGAGAGCCAAGGGGAGAGCAAGTGAGTTCTCTAAGTGTATCAAGGTGTTGAGCAAGGGTGTGAGAGAAAAGATTGTGAGGGTAGTGTTCTAAGGGGGTTTCCTTTTGTAAACCAAAGTTGTAACCTATCTTCATTAGTGAAATTTCTCAAGGTGATCACCAAAGAGGATGTAGGCAATTTGCTGAACCTCTATAAACACTTGTGTCATTTGTGCTTGGTTAATTTGTGTGTGTGTGTGTAAGACTCATCCATCATTGAGTTCTTTGTCTAAAGTCCATCAACAACAAGATCTTTAAGGGCAGTGAGTTTGTTATTAATACACAACACAACCATAGGTTGTCTAGAAAAGGGTATGTTGGTTTGGAGGACCAATTGGTAGAAACCATGCCCGAAGTTAGAGAAATCGATCGAGCTGTTCTATGGAAGAAAGCAAGAGAAGATAAAACAGGAAACATCCCTGATCCAAAGACTGCAGAGAAGGCAAAAATAATCGTAAGTCTCACTAACTCTGTTCTAAATTTGAAAAACAGAGTGTTTTGTTTTGGTATAGACGTCGTTTATCTTTAAATAAGCGACGTTATAAAATGAATAGGAAGTCGGTTTTTGAATAAAGTAGACGTCTAGATAAATTAAATACGACGGATTAAATCATTCTATAAACTGCATTTTGTTTTAAGTTTAATCACACACACATCTCCCTCTCTCTGTCTATTTCACTGAAATTTGTGGTGCACAATTTTTGGAAAAGAATGCATATTTCTATCTAGTTTTTTCACTTCTTCATTAAAACTTACGACGGTTTTATCTTATCTAGACGTTATAATGCTTATACAACGACGGTAAATTTTTGCAGCCGTATGGAATTGGACATCTACGTCTGTTTGTTTAATAATCCGTCGTCTATTTTTGCATACTACGACGGTTTTTGATTTATGTTTTAATCTCTTTTATTTTGAAATATACGACGTATTTTTATATACCGACGTTGTAAATTATAAACAACGACGTATTTAACTACAGACGTTTTAAATTAATACCACGTCAGTCATTTGATTAAAACCGTCGTTTATTATTTACAACGTCGGTATATTTATCTATTTTACACCCTTCTAGTTTCTAACAATCTCTCTTTCTCTCGTTTAGGATGATTTGCAAAAGCAAGTCTCAGAAGGCACTCTGCCTGTCTTCGGGACCAATGATATCTTGACTCTGGCTTTGGGAAACCCAGAGCACGGTGGGAGTCAGAGGAGCTGGTCCTGGCGTTACCCCAACTGAGTTCTTCAATTTGCCGAACGCAGAGAGTGAAATTTGGAGACAAATTGAAGGAAAGTGTGAGGGAGGCAGTCGAGAGAAGAGACCTTGAGAATTGAGGCGAAGTCAAGGGAAACTATAATGGAAGCAGCTCAAAGCAGAGAGGGAGGCTATGTTGGCATATATCCGTCAACTAGTTCCTAATTTTGATCCCAGCCAGATGCTCCAAACCCCAATTTCTCCAATTCCTCCAATTATTTTACCCCCTCAAGGTCAAAGCCCAAAAAATCCAATGTCCTGATAAGGCAAGCTGCTGGGGCCACTGGTATCAGACCCCTAGCTTTGGAATTAGAAGATTCGGAAGCCTGAAGCTGATCCTCCAAGAAAGAGAAAGAGGACACGGTAAAATCTCTGCTATTTTCTATTTCTCTTTTAAATTTTTAATAGACGTCGCTCCGTTCAATAGCCGACGTTAAAATTTAAAATAACGACGGTATATACGTCTGTTTCTTACAAGACACGTCATGTTTAGTGAAATACCACGACGCTTTTAATTTTTTTTGCAAATTATTAGAGATTAAAAATAACGACTGTGTTTTCTGCGTCGTCTAACTCTTTTATAAACCGTCGTCTATTTCATGATTTCATTAACTGTATATATATTAGACGACCTTTCTATAGTATAGCGACGTTATAAATTGAATACAACGACGGTTATCTATTTACCGACGTTTATAACCTTTCCTCCGTCAGTTTTACTAGAAACCGTCGTTTATATTATATACCACGTCTGTTTTTTGAGTTTAGTTAGAGTCGTTTAAAGTTCACACACAAACTAACTTATATTTCTTTATTTATTTCTTGTAACAGGATCTCTCAAAGCTAGACATGCCACCTCCTCTGTTAGCCTTATGCCAACATTTTCGGACCAAGTTGTTGCCTAATGGTAACGAGGCTCTAACAATTCACATGCCCAAGGAAGTGTTTGGCTTTGAGCATGATACCTTCCTCTTCACTGAAGATGTTTTGCAGTTTGGTTCCATGGTTGAGATTGGAACCACAGGTGATATCAGATACATGAGGTAATTCTCCCCAATCCCATTTTGTTTTACATTTTCCTTTCTTTTAAATTAAAATCTCATTTAATTGACTTTCATATATTTAGGTTCCTATTTGAGTATTTAAAAATGGCAAATATGGTAAACCTTGTTGGCTTAGTGGACCCTGGGCTAGTGAGCTTGGAGCTGGATCAATATCAGAACCGAATAAAAAACCTGACAAACCGCATGCAAACGCAGATGGGAATCAATATTTCTTGGTCCCTTATAATCCAGGGTTAGTACCATTTAAAGTATTTTCCTGAGCTTCTAATATTTTTCTTTGTAGTACTATTTGACCTATATGAATCATTATGTGCAGGGGTCATTGGGTCATGGTAATTGTGAGACCAGCAACGGAGACAATGAAAAATATGAATCATTATGTTCACTGCCAAAACGCATGGTTGATTGACGACACATGAAAAATATAGTCAATACGTAAGTTGATTTCTTCTGATTTAAATTTTTTCCTATAAAGTATTTAAATAAACGACGGTTTGTAAAAATACCGACGTTATAATGAAAATATAACGACGGTAAGTTATTACCGACGTGTTAATTTAACTACCACGTCAGTATTTTCTTTAAAACGTCGTTTTAATTAAACTACCACGTCGTTTGGGTTTTATTTAAGAACGTTTAATTTTTTCTGCTCAATTTTTGTCATACGACGTTTTACTCTTACCGACGTTATAACGTTACACAACGACGATAAGTTTTACCGCCGTTTAAACAAAATATCACGTCTTGGTTTAAAAACTTCGTCGTTTGACTTGATTTACCACGACGGTTACTATTTGTATTTAAATTTTTTGTTTTGTCATTAACACCCTTTGTTTTCTTGTAACAGGTCAATTAAAATGTTTAACATTCATATAAATAAAAATTCACGTAAACAGGAGCCATTTGGAAAAATCTACACGGCACTCCTGAACAACCAACAAGTGTAGAGTGTGGGTATTCACGTGATGCGATTCATGAGAGATATAATTCATGATCCAGACCTAAATTTCGAGAAGAAGGTAAAATGCAACATTTCAGATATACTTTCTTTATTTTATTACGTCATATTTTTGTTAAAACCGTCGTTTGTATCTTTATAACACGTCGGTTGTTTGGTTTATTTTGCAGTTTGAGAAGAAAAAAGATAAACTTCAGGATAAACAAGAGCATATTGACGAAGTTAGGCATGAATGGGCAGAATTCGTGAGAAAAAGCAATTACCTAAGGATAATTGATGTAGATAAATATTTATGAACAATGTTTAGGTTTAATTTAGTTTATTTAAAATGTACATAAATATTTTGTTGTAATCAAGCGACAAAAATCAAAAAAACAAATTTTGTTTTAAAACTTGTTTAGTTCCCAAACACCGACGTCTAATTCTAATTTACACGTCTCATACGTGTACACAATGGTCGTCTTGGAGGAACTGGAAAAATAACATCGACGGCAATTCTTAAAAACGACATGTAATATCCATAACAACGACGGTTTATAATTAATTCATCCTGAAAAATAAAATTGTACTCGTATACTTAAACAACGTCGGTTATATACACTAAACTGACGTATATTAGTCATAACAACGACGTTTTATAATTAATTCCTAAACAAACGTCGTTTATACACTACAATGACGTGCAATAGATATAACAACGACGTTTTATAATTAATTCATCATGTATAAATGAATTGTACTCATATACAACGTCGGTTAGTATAACATTATTGACGTTTTAATCATATACAAAGGCGGATACTATTAAATATCCGCCTTTGTATATTTAAACAACGTCTGTTATATACACTAAAATGACATTTAATATTCATAACAACGACGTTGAATAATTAATTCATCCTGTATAAATGAATTGTACTCATATACTACGTCGGTTTGTATACCCTTATCGACGTGTTAATAATATACAAAGGCGGATATTCTTAAATATACGCCTTTGTATATTTAAACAACGCGGTTATATACACTAAAATGACGTTTAATATTATAACAACGACGGTTTATAATTAATTCATCCTGTATAAATGAATTTGTACTCATATACTACGTCGGTTCGTATACCCTTATCGACGTGTTAATAATATACAAAGTTGGATATTCTTAAATATCCCCCTTTGTATATTTAAACAACGTCGGTTATAAAAAGATGTCGTTGTATATTAGTTTCAACGTCAGTGTAAAGGGATACAACGTCGGATAGGTCATTTTTAATTTAATTTTTATTGACTTTTATATTTTATTTAATTCCATATTAAATTCAAAACTAAATCCAAAAATTAAACTGAAAACTACCAAGCATTGGAATATTGTCTCTATCCTAAAGCTTTAAAAAATATAATTTTGGAAATATTTTTTTATTGTATTTAATTACTAATATGAATAATATATTCAAAACAAAATCCGAAAAATATACCTGCAAATTCTATGCACTGATTGAGACAATATCTTGCCCGTTAAGGCCTGAAAAATGTAATTTTAGTTTTCAAAGTTTGACTGATTTAACAAATTTCAAACAAATTTAGAGACAAAGCATGGTACTCCTTATACTTTACATAACATAACCCTAAGGTTTATGTGATCCATTGGTGCCCATAAATTCAAAATTATGAAATCCATATTTTAGCCTACTATTGTAGAAGGCAATGTTGTAAGGAATCCATAGCAATTTTCGGTTCATTTTTCTCGTACTTGTGTATTTTTTTAAAATTATTTGAAAATTTAGGGTTTAGGGTTTAGGGTTTAGGGTTTTCTAAAATGACGCCGGTTTTCTACTCGCTTTTTTGGTCAACTACATTAACAAAGACTAATTGAATTCGGTTTACGACGTCGGTTATTAAATAGCGACGTCCTTTATGTTTACAACGTCGGTTATTAAATAGCGACGTCCTTTAATTTATAAAAACCGCCGTTGTAAGTAATAATTAGACGTCCGTGTAAGTGTTGACCGTCGTCGTTGAAAAACGCGGTACTTTAAAATTTTTGACCGCGACCTAAAATTTTCAGAATTTCCCTTTAACCCTCAAATAGTTCATTCTCTCTTCAACATAAATTTGTCTGAAAGTTTTCGTTCTCCCAACTCTCTCTCAATATCCATGTAAGTACAACTCTAGTCCCTTTAATCCTAATCTCAGCTCTCTCTCAGCTTTTGTTATATTCTCTCAGCTCTCTCTCAAAGCATTGGGTACGTAGATTCTCCCAGATCTCTCTCAAAGCATTGGGTACGTAGATTCTCCAAGATCTCTCATTGGGTACGTAGATTCTCCAAGCTCTCTCTCAAAGCATTGGGTACGTAGATTCTCCAAGCTCTCTCTCAAGCAGTTGTTATATTCTCGCAGCTCTCTCTCAATATCCATGTAAGTACAACCCTAATCTCTTCTTAAATCCATAAATGTTTTCGTTGGTAGCTATATTAGGGTTTTGGTGTTTGCAATCCTGTAATAATTGCTCTTTGTTTGGGTTCTTTTATGTTTGTTTGGCCATGGGTTCTTGGAAAAGGAATGGGGATGGGAGATTAAGCTGTTTTTTTTAACTACGACGGTTGAAGGATAAAACCGTCGTCCAAATGTTTTTATACGTCGGTTGTTCATTTTACTCCCGTCGTTCTGAGTTTTAAGCCGCAACTGGTAGCCTAAAGACGACGTTTCTCCATTAAACGTCGTCTTTAGGCTACCAGAACACCGTTCAAATTTCTGGGTTTGGGTATCTAATGACGACGGTGACTATAGATGCCGTCGTCTGAATGTATATTAAACGACGATTATTTTTTTAAACCATCGTCTTGTACATGTTTTATATTTAATTTTCATTTTGTTCTCTGCTATTTGAATGAGGTAGTGTTTCATTGCTGGTCTTTCCACTTTAATATATATATATATATATATTTATATGAATTTGATAGAGTGTGAGATGGATAAGTCATGGATGCATGAGGATAGAAGATCGAAGGCATATGAGTTAGGGGTGGAAGGATTTTTGAATTTTGCGTCAGAAAATCTTGGAAATACAATGAGATTCGTTGTCCATGTGTTAAATGTGGGAATATTCGATTGTTTGGGGTTGGAATTATAAGGGAACACTTATACTTTAATGGAATTGACCAAAGCTATAAGATTTGGAGATGGCACGGAGAACCTTGGGAATGGACTACCAATGCTAGTAGAAATGTGGAAGAAGATGAGCAAAGTAGGTTCAGTTATGTTTCTGAAGAATTAGGGATGGATGATAATGATTTTGCCAATATTGGATCTGATCCTTATGAGTTTGCCAATGTGATTGGGGATACGATCAACCCTTGTACCCTGGTTGGAGTCAGTACACGAAGTTGTCGGCTTTGGTGAAGTTATATAATTTGAAAGCAAAACATGGGATGAGTGATGTTTGCTTTACAGAATTATTGATACTTCAAGGAGAATTTCTTCCAGAAGGAAATAAACCACCTTCCTCTATGTACGAGGCAAAAAAGACTTTGTCTGCTTTAGGGATGAGTTATGAGAAAATCCACGCATGTCCCAATGACTGCATTTTGTATCGGAAGGAGTATGAGAATGCAACTAATTGTCCTACTTGTGGTATCTCAAGGTGGAAGGAAACCAAGGATGGGTTCTTGAAAGAGGGTGTGGCAGCGAAGGTGGTGTGGTATTTTCCTCCAATTCCAAGGTTTAAAAGGATGTTTCAATCACATAAGACAGGCTAGAGTTTGACTTGGCATGCTGCAAGAAAATCAGTTGACGGTTATATGTCTCATCCAGCGGATTCCCCGTCTTGGAAAGTTGTTGATGAAAAATGGCTCGACTTTGGTAATGAGCCAAGAAACTTGAGATTGGCTCTCTCATCTGATGGATTCAATCCCCACAGTTCTTTAAGTAGCAGATTCCAAGTTGTTGGCCAGTTATGTTAGTTACATATAATTTCCCACCATGGCTATGCATGAAGCGGAAGTTCATGATGTTGACTATATTGATTTTTGGTCCTAAACAGCCCGGAAATGATATAGACGTCTACTTAGAGCCTTTGATTGATGATTTGAAATCTCTGTGGGATGGGATTAGAGGAGTGTATGATGCCCACATAGGAGAATACTTTACACTCTAGAAGCTGCATTACTGTGGACAATTAATGATTTTCCGGCTTATGGAAACTTATCCTGGTTGTGTTGTTAAAGGATATAAAGCTTGTCCAATATGCGGTGATGATACACCTAGTCACAGGTTGAAAAATGGCCACAAAATTTGTTACATTGGGCATAGAAAGTGGTTACCAATCAATCATCCATATAAGAGGCAACGTGCAGCTTTTAATAGGAAACCTAAATATGGCATGCCTCCCGAGCCATTAACAGGAGAAGAAGTGCTGCATATGGTTGAAGATATTAATTACATATGGGGCTCGAAAAATGGGGGAAGTGTTGGTGAGAATGATGGTGACAGAGTTTGTTGGAAGAAGAAATCAAAATTCTTTGATCTCGAGTATTGGAAATACCTCCCTGAGGCATGCCCTAGATGTTATGCACATTGAGAAGAATGTTTGCGATAGTATCATTGGCACATTGCTAGAGATCCCTGGAAAAAATAAAGATGGGATTGCTGCTCGGTTAGACTTATTGAACATGGGGGTAAAAATTGATTTGCAACCCGAGTATGGAGAAAGATGTACTCGCTTTTTTCAAGAGCAGAGAGAGAGCGGTTTGCAATTCTTTTTCTGGTATGAAGGTTCCTGAAGGTTATTCTTCAAATATAAAAAATCTTGTATCTTTAAAAGATTCAAGACTTCTTGGCCTTAAATCTCATGATTGCCATACATTGATGCAACAATTGCTCCCTGTGGCAATTCGTTCTGTTTTGGAGAAGCCTGCAAGGTATGCAATAACTCGATTGTGCTTCTTCTTCAATGCTATATGTGCAAAGACGGTAGATGTTTCCAAGCTAGATAAGTTGGAAGAAGATGAAGTAGTTACTTTGTGTTTGCTTGAGAAGTACTTTCCCCCTTCATTCTTTGATATCATGGTTCATCTAGTAGTACATCTTGTCAGAGAAGTTCGTCTATGTGGGCCAGTATATTTTAGATGGATGTATCCGTTTGAAAGATATATGAAAGTGCTAAAGGGGTATGTTCAGAATGTGACTCGTCCCGAAGGTTGCATTGCTTAGCGGTATATAGCTCGAAGAAGCTGTAGAGTTTTGTACCGAGCATTTATTTGATGTTAGTACAGTTGGAGTGCCTTCAAGCCAGAATATGGGAGTTTCAAAGCCATTATCAGTTTGCACAGTGAGCTTAGTTGATATGGACTTGTTGAACCAGGCACATCTATATGTCTTGGAGAATACGGAGGAAGTCCTACCTTATATCGAGTACGTATGAGTTTAATTTTTCATATATATGTAGCTATTTTAAATATTATTACTTCTTATGTTTATCTTATATATAAGGGACCGTAATGCGTGTTTTTTTTCGTGTCAATTGTAGGGAACATATGATCCACATCAAGACCACTTATCCGAAATTTAGAAAGAGAACAAAGTGGCTACAAGATAAGCACAATAGCACTTTCATTCAATGGCTACATTTTAAGGTATATATGTTATTGAATGACATATTGAACTTATTTTAATTTTCTTTTTTTCTATATATATGTTAGATTGAATTACTATATATGTTTAATTTGCAGGTTCAAAGTGAATTTAATGGGGAAGATTATAATGGCATATCATAAAATTTGAGGTGGTTAGCAGCTGGTCCAAGCATGGTAGTGCCATCATATAGGAGCTATCTTATTAATGGTGTCAAATTTAGCACCAAGGCACAAGATGATGTGCGAACTGTCCAAAATAGTGGAGTTTATTTACTTGCACATACTATGCAAGTTGCTAGTGCCAAGGATAAAAACCCTATTGTCTCCAATATGGGTTTTTATGGGGTTATTCAAGAAATTTGGGATCTTGACTACCAAAAATTTAGAATCCCAGTCTTGAGGTGTGATTGGATAGATAACACTTCGGGCCTTGTAGTCGACGAACTTGGATTTACCCTTGTAGATCTGAGTAAAATTGGTATAGGAATGACCAATTTGTTATGGCTTCTCAAGTCAAACAAGTATTTTATGTTGACGACCCAATGCATCGATGGTTGGTCGGTAGTGTTATCAATGCCTAATAGAGAATATAATGATGTTATTGGTGATGATGTGCTAGGTGATATTAGAATTGAGTGTGAGCCATTTTCTAGAGGGATACCAAATGTTGACACATTTGATGACCTAGTAGGTGAGTTTGGGAGTGAGAATATTAGAGATGGGTGTGAAGATATATGGATTGATTGATTGTTGTAATGTATGACATTAGTTATGCAGTTAATTGTATGACATTAATTCATAGCTCTGGATATCATTTTAATTCCGATCACATTTTCATTCTGCAAGCTTAAATTAAAAATAATCGGTTAAAGCTGAAAATACGACGGTCAAGTTACAAAAATCGCAAAAGAGACTTCTAAAAAACAAACAACGTCGGGTTTTCACAACCGACGTGGAATACAACGCAAAAATGAAATAAAAACCGCCATTTGAAAAAGAAAACACGTCGGTTAATTATAATTCATTTTAAAACGGTTAATATTGTTGTTTTTACTTCAGTTCAAGTAAATATATGCCATGTTATATGTTTTAGACGTCAGTTTTTTATTTAGTGAACGTAGGATTTTTTAACCACGACGGTTTCTAAGTTTTACACGTCGGTTTGTTTTATTTAGAGACGTTGATAAACATATTTACGTCGGTTTTGTATTTGTTTTTGACATTTAAAATTATTTAAACGTCTGTGTTTTACTAAAACCGTCGTCTATTATAGTGGAAAGCTCTCTTTTTATGCTTTATGAATCAAATTGACGTCGGTTTTTGTTTTTTTTTTGCCGTGTAATATATTAACCACGACGGTTTTGTTTTATTTAGAGACGTTGATAAAACTATTTACGTCGGTTGTGTATTTATTTTTGACATTTAACATTATTTAAACGTCTGTTTTTTACTAAAATCGTCGTGTATTATAGTCGAAAGCTCCCTTTTTATGCTTTATGTATCAAATCGACGTCGGTTTTAGTTTGATTTATAACGTGTAATATATTAACCACGTCAGATTTTTTATGTTTCAACGTTTGTGGTGACCGAAAGGGTCGTGGTTATTACGTTTTTACGTCAGTTCAAGTAAATATATGCCATGTTATATGTTTAAGACGTCAGTTTCTTTATTTAGTGAACGTAGTATTTTTTAACCACGACGGTTTCTAAGTTTAACACGTCGGTTTGTTTTATTTAGAGACATTGATAAACATATTTACGTCGGTTTTGTATTTGTTTTTGACATTTAACATTATTTAAACGTCTGTTTGTTACTAAAACCGTCGTCTATTATAGTCGAAAGCTCTCTTTTTATGCTTTTATTTATCAAATCGACGCCGGTTTTAATTGTTTTATGACGTGTAATATAGTAACCACGTTGTTTTTTTTGTATTCAAGCCGTCAAAATAATTTTCAACATCTGTGGGGACCTAAAGGGTCGTGGTTAATGTTGTTTTTACGTCAGTTTAGGTAGATATATGCCATGTTATATGTTTTAGACGTCAATTTTTTCAGTTAGTGAACGTAGTATGTATTAACTATGACGGTTGCTAAGTTGTACACGTCGGTGTTGTTTGATTAAGAGACGTTGATAAATATATTTACGTCGGTTTTTTAGTTGTTTTTGACATTTAACATTATTTAAACGTCTGTGTCTTACTAAAACCGTCGTGTATTATAGTCGAAAGGTCTCTTTTTATGCTTTGAAGTATGAAATCTACGTCGGTTTTAGTTTTTTTTTACGGACGTGTACTATATTAACCACGTCGGTGATTTGCCGTCGTTATTTCATATGTGAAAAGACGGCGGTCGATTTCTCGTCGGTTGAAACCATGATACACGACGGTGGATTCCCGTCGTCTATTTCGTTTTTTGTAGTAGTGAGAAGCAATGTCTATATATGCTTAAGGGCATGTTAAGGTTGGTGGAGTAACATTGGCAATGTGGTGGAAGATATTAGAAGGCTGCTAATTGATAGGGAGGTGATAATACAAAGCCCTTGCCAAATTTTGATTGAGGGATGGAACAAGGTTCTTTTGGGACGCAACTCCTTGATTGGGTTTACTTATGGAAAAAGATAGGGAGTTGGGGTAATTTTTACCTTGTTTATGAATGCTTTTGGGAGGTGGAGTGGTACTTTTTTTCCTTGACCGAATTTTCCTCAATGGTGAGTTTTGTAAGGCAAAGTTTATACTAGGCCACATATATTCCCTCCCGTCCTTACAGTTGTTATATTGTATGTTTTTAAAGTTCTTTTCTTTGATGAAAAAAAAAGCTTTGGTAATCCATACAAACAAAAATTACAATGGACTCTATTATTTAGTGTCCTTTTTTTCTTTCTTTTGATATAAGTGATACTGGGAGAGGGTGGTTTTCTCACACACTCGAACCTAAGACCACTAATATACAAGTTAAGACATTTTTCCACTAGGATAGACCTTATTATCCTTTGTATTATAATGTTATCTTTTCTGTGCAAGCCGTAGTTTTTTGTTGGCCATAAGCTCCAACTTCTACGTCTAATCAAGGTCTATATAGCTCTGGGGTAACTCTATACAAGGACCACATTTATGAATCGTATTGTATATCACATATATCTAACTATTGAGTGGTATTATAATCAATTAGAGTAGTATCCTTAGATAGGATTTGTATTTTCATTAAAAGTTGGGTAGCCTTCAACCTAT
The DNA here is from genome assembly GCA_018703695.1 of Prunus fruticosa. NCBI lineage: Eukaryota > Viridiplantae > Streptophyta > Magnoliopsida > Rosales > Rosaceae > Prunus > Prunus fruticosa. The sequence continues at coordinate 41,973,667 of CM031920.1, read as the reverse complement.
AATTTTTTCTTTTTCTTGTAACAATAGTTTTTCGATTTATTTACACTAACATCCCCTCAGGTTTCGGCTTTCTCACAAAACTCCTTGAGGTTTCAGAAATTACACAAACAACCCCCGAGGTTTCAAATGATTTTCACAAAACCAATTTTCGTTGATTGTTCGTCCAAAACTTGATGATTTCATTTTAAAAAATGTGTGCAAATAACAAAATCAACCTCAAGAATGTATGTGCAATCTAATCTCAACGGCTAACTTTGTCATTTGGAGAAATTTTTTTATTTAAAATAATCAATCTATGGATGAAAAATCACCAAAAAAGGGTTTTGTGAAAATAATTTAAAATTTGAGGAGGTGTTCATGTAATTATTAAAACCTCAAGGAATTTTATGAAAAAGCCCAAACCTAAGGGGTTGTTAGTATAAATAACTCATAGTTTTCCTATCAATCGTAAATCAGTGATACTTATTCAATGTAAGTCAATAAAATTGCACCAATTAATGTAACTGCTTTTTATTCATTTTTGGATTAGGTTTGGGGCTTATTCTCCTTGCAACCCACCCTAATAACATCTCTACCAAACCATGCTGCACCTAGCTAACCCAAGGGCTTCAATCAAAATTAATGTTCATATTATTATGAGGCACCCCCCGAAGCTTTAATTTACAAAAAAAATAATAATATGAGTTGATATTCTAACATGAAAAGATATATCCAACGCAAACGCTAGAAAAAAAAAATGAAGAAATCACGTGTAGCTATAGAAGGTTCTCTTCGTTAAAAAATTGCCAAACAATAAAATTATGAAACATGTTTAGGTTCGGCATAGCACATACAATAGAAAAGAAGTGTCTCTTGATAATCCTATTGTCATCTGCAAATACAATCGTCACTACTACAAAAAGTGAAAAAGACGACCAGAAAACAATGACGGTAGAACAAAATACCGTTGTTGTGTTTAGAAAGACGACAATAACAGAAAAACCGTCGTGGATAAGTAACTTAAACACCTAAAAAATGGAGGTCCACTTGAATATTTTTAAAAAATGACGCATCCAAATAAAAAAGCATAGTCTTATTAAAAAAGTTTTCTTTAGAGTTAAATTCTGACCAAAAACAACGACCAGGAGGTATGAATCCACCGACGTAGAAAGTAAAGACGACGGTTCAACAAAACAGCTATCGTGTTAACTCCAACATAAACATGACCAACCGTTCTTAGTCCACGTCGTATAATATTAATGAAACCACGTCGGTATATTACAAAACAATGTCGTGTTAAATCAATGTACCACGATGCGAAAGATAAATTTATCGACTTGTTATTTGAGTTTGTACTATGACGGTACCTACAACACTACTGTCGTATAGAGTAGTAGAGAATCACGACAACAGAAGGGTAGATACGACGTCTAAATTAGAATATCCACGTCGTATTTATTATATTGAAAGACGTATTAATTTTGACATGACGACGGTCGTAAAATAGTAATAACCATGTCGATTTGTTCAATTAGAGACGTCTAATATTTATTTACCATGTCTTGAAGTTAAAATTACCGTCGTATTTATTCGATTTATACGTCTACCTTCTCTGTAAACCGCCGTCTTAATTTTTATTGCTTTTTAAGATTTTTTTTTTGATTTTGGTATCCTATGACGGTAGATCAACAAAATGATAAGAACTGAGAAAAATCACGACGGTTTATATAGAAAACCGTCGTAGAATGAAAATTAAAATGAGATCCCAAGAGTTATGAAATCTTACCAGTGAGATCTTTAGATCCCGACCATAATCTTACCAAGTGAGAAAGACAAAATTTTAAATATTGATGACGAATGTGTCTTTGTGTCTTTGAGATACACAAAGGCACATACGCATCAAAATCCAAAACATTTGCCTCTAAACGAAACCAGAACTAAACTGACGACGACAAACTTTGAGAAAGACAATGTTTTGAAAGTTGTGTGTTTTGGTGTCTTTGAGATACACCAAAACACATACATCGTTAACATCCAAATTATTGTCTTTGAGATGTGAGAGAGGTGATGATGTATGTGTGTTTGTGAGAGAGGAAGACGAGCCTCTAGAGAGGTGAGAAGAAGTTGGAACCCTAAATGAAAACTGAAACTGAAAATAAAGCGTTAAATTTATACCAAAAATCTTGAAAAACCACAGCGGCCCTTATATAAATACCGCCGTCTAATTGTATAAAACCACGGCAGTTATTTATTCAATAACCACGTCGGTTTTTTTAGTTATAGCGACGTTAAAATAAGATTCCCACATCGTAACTTGAAATAACCACGTCGGTATATTACAAAAAAACGCCGTGTTAAATCAATGTACCAAGACACGAAAGATAAATTTATCGACTTATTATTTGAGAGTGTAATACGACGGTACCTACAACACTACTGTCGTATAGAGTAGTAGAGAATCACGACGGCGGAAGAGTAGATAACGACGTCTAAATTAGAATATCCACGTCGTATTTATTATATATCAAGATGTATTAATGCTGTACACGACGACGATTGTAAAAATAAGTAATAACCACATCGGTGTTTGAAATTTAACATGACGGGCTACGTCATTTTGGAAGAACTAGGGGTCGTGTAATATGAATAAAGACAGCGTTTTCGGAAAACTATGGGCCGTGTAAACCAATGTACTAGGGCGGTAACAATCTATAGCCGTATAACATTAAATACTAGGGCGGTTTCTATTAATAGCGTCGTGTTATGAAACTGTCGTATCAGATAATTGCAGATGAGATTTCAAGAGATATGAAATCTTACCAAGTGGGAGCTTTGTGTCTCATCATAATCGAACCACAAAGGCAATATTTTAGATATTGATGACGTGTGTGTCTTTGTGTCTTTGAGATACACAAAGGCACATACGCATCAAAATCCAAACTATTTGCCTCTAAACCAAACCAGGAACTTTAGAAAGAGAGAACTGAGAAAGGCAATTTTTTGAAAGTTAACGATGTGTGCATTTTAGTGTCTTTGAGATTCACCAAAACGCATACATCGTTAACATCCAAATTATTTCCTCTAGAGAGGTGAGAGAAGAATGCGATTTTATTTCAACTTGGAACCCTAAGTGAAAGAACGAAAGAAAAACCCCAATTTAAAACAAACGTTTTCCTAACCACGTCGGTCAAATTATCAAAAGCGTCGTCAAATAATCAAACTCCAAGGCGCTTATTTTTTTTATTAAGCACCGTATTAAAAATAGTTTTAGACGTCGGTTTGTGTAATTAAAAAGACGTTCTATATCTCTTTTTAACGTCGGTATTATTTAATATAAGGTCATTGTGTTTGAAATTTAACACGACGGGCTACGTTGTTTTGGAAGAACTAGAGGTCATGTAATATGAATAAAGACGGGGTTTTCGGAAAACTATGGGTCGTGTAAACCAATGTACTAGGGCGGTAACAATCTATAGCGCCGTATAACATTAGATACTAGGGCGGTTCCTATTAATAGCGTCGTGTTATGAAACGGTTTATTAATATTTTAAACTTTTCACCTTACCTGACCTACACTTTCACTGTTTCCAAACCCGAGAAAAATTTCACGCTTCTCTCATTTTTTCCTCTCAAAGCGCTGTGTCTATATCTCATCGTCTTCCTCTTCTATTCGTCTTCGTCTCAGAACTGAAACTTCCCCAACTCCAAGAGAAAACTTTCATTGCACGCAAAAGGTAAGCATTTCTCACTATTTTTGTTCCTGTTTTGCATGCGCATAACATTTTTGTTCCGGTTTTTGTTTTGAAAATCTTTTTACGTTTTTCTGGGAAAATCGACGTAGTTCAATCTGTTACTTCTTTCCAAGTTTGATAAAATATACAGACAAAGAGTGAAAGTTTCTGGGACCACTACTCTGTTTCTTGTGTTTCAACTAAATAATTCGATGGTGGCTTCTTATTTACATGGTTAGAAATTATAGACCACGACGTTCGTCAGCGTTATCCTAGCGTCGTGTGAAATATAGAACTACGTTGTTTTTTAAAATGACCGTCGTTTTTTTTATGGTTAGGATAAATTAATTTCAGGTTTGATTTCTTTGAACCATGGTTTTTGTATTGAAAATCATTTTACGATTTTCCAAATTTGATAAAATACAAAGACAAAGAAAGAAAGGGTCTAGAACCACTTCTCTGTTTTTGTATTTCATCATATCGAGACGACGGTATCTTATTATTGACGTCGTTTGAATTGTACTACCATGACGGTATATAAATATCGCCGTGATAAGGTCATATTACGTCTCCCGTTCTATTTTGCGTCGTGTGAATAATAATACTCAGTTTTTTGTATTTATATTCCTAAGACGTCGGTTGCTTATTATTCACCTCGTCCGATTCATTTAACCACATCGGTAGTTATGTACCGTCATGATAAATCCCTTATTACATTGATTGTTATGTTCTTACGTCGTGTGAATTTTTATAATATGTCATTTTTTATAAATAACCGTCATGTTTTTTCTTAATTTCATCTAAAATATTTTCACTTGCAGGTTTGATTTGTCTATAACCATGGTTTCTCAAGACCAAAGTAAAGATTCTGGCTTGAAAAAAAATCAATATGTAAGGAGCTTAAAGTTGTAAAACCTCAAACCAAGTCATCGAAGAAGATGAAGTTTGTTTCATCTGCGGGCAAAACCAGGAAGAACGACAACATTTTCTGAGGAGCCAAAGTCAAGTCGGTGTATAAACACAATGCCCCATGTTGTGAAGAGAAAATATCAGAAAATCAAGCCAGTTATTGAGTACAATAAAAGGGGGAAACCATATGGCGCTGCACATACTGAGATGCCAGTCCTACATTGGTGTGTTGGCATGCTCCAGAGTCCTAATTGTGGACAAGAAATGGACTGAAATCCCCAAGGATATAAAAGAGCAGATTTGGGAAGCCGTTAACATGGCTTATGTGGTAGGTCAAGGGAGCAAGAAAATAGTGTCATCATCTGTTGGCAAGAAATGGAAGGATTTCAAGTCTACACTAACGAGGCATCATATCCTTCTATTCATCAATGAGAAGGAGAAGTTAAGAAATCCCCTGAACTATATAAATTCATAAACAAACCAGACTGGGATGCCTTTTTAGCTTCAAGGTTATCCAAACAATTTGTGTCTGTGCATCCTGAACAAGCACAGAGGAGGGAGAAATGCGAGTACAATCATCGATTGTCTCGAAATGATATGTTGGTTTGGAGGGTGATTTGGAGGAAATCATGCTCGGGGTAGAAATTGATCGATATACCTTATGGAAGAAAGCTAGAGAAGACAAACACGGTAACATCCTCGAATCCAAAGGTTGGAGAGAATGCAAAATTAATTGTAAGCCTAAATTTACTCACTCTGTTTTAAATTTTTATTAAACTGTATTGGAATTTTAATTAGACTTGCATGTGGAACTAACTTTCTGTTTTTGTTGACTTTTTAATGTGTGGTGTTAGGATGAATTGCAAAAACAAGTCTCTGAAGGCACTCTTACTGTCTCTGGAAGTAATGACGTGTTGACTATGGCTTTGGGTCCCGAGCATTCAGGGAGAGTTAGAGGGGTAGGGCTGAGATTTCCACTAGGCAATACTTCAATTTACCTAGACAGCAGAGGGTGAAGTTTGCCAATCAATTAAAGGAAAGTGTAAGACTTGTCCTTAAAGATGAGACTTTGAAGATGGAGGCTAGATCAAGAGAAGAGATTTTGAAGATGGAGGCTAGAACCAAGCAATTGGTAGAAGCTAAGAGGGAAAATTTGCCGAATCGAGCTGCGCCAACTCTGGGCCAATTTTGATCCAAGCATGCTCAACTGACAACTAACTCCGCTCAAATCCAAGGTCAAGACCAAAGTCCCAAAAATCCAATGTCGGACAAAGCAAGCTGCTCTGGGGCTCTTGATGTGAGAGCCCTAAATTTTGAGGATGATAATGCCAAGGATAGGGAAAAGCAGGATGAAATGGTAACATCTCTGAACTTTGCATACTCTTTTTTTGAAATCAATTAGACGTCGTTATTGTGAACTACAGTCGTTAGACTTACAACACAATGACGGTTTATATTTACCGCCATTTGCATACTCTCGGATTCGCGACGTCCGCTCGAGCGCCTGCACTTCCGCTCAAGCGCCTAAGCCTAGGCGAAAAATTGTCTGTCTACGGCTCGAGGGCCAGAACCCAAAGCACTGGTGTGAAACTCATTTTTTTGTCATCTCTTCTTCCTCCGTTCACATTTATGCTTAGCCAACTTCAACAAGAAGTTACTTTAGGGGCGGCCCTGGGTGGCACAAGTGGCGCCACCGCATAGGGCCCCGAGTTCTTGAGGGCCCCAAAAAAATTTGTTTATATTATAATATATATTATATATATTATATAAATTGTATATATATTACAGTGTGCTAACACATGTGCACAAGAGTGCGTATAGTGGAGTTGGCTGCAACTTATATTCATCGAAGTCCATCTATTTGCCCTTTTTTATACTATTTTTGCATTATAACAACAAACTTTACATAATTATAAATAAATAAAAACAAAAAGCCTTAAAAAAGAAAAAAAGGAAACATCGAAGCTTAGCTAACCACAGAAGCAGTATATATATATATATATATATCCCCCAAACACTTTCTACTCCACCGTATCATTCTTTTATAATTTTTTTTTTTAAAAGTAAGTTTTCTCCTCCAAGAAAAGTACTCTCTTCATTTAAAAACAAAAACAAAAACTTCATAGTTTCTTATGATTCTCTAGTACGTAATCATCATCATTCATCAATCTCTCTTTGGTTCTTTTTTCATAAAGACCATCAAAATCAAATAGTCAGCTTCAAATCTCAATTCAAATTCAAGTATATATCTAAAATTTCAATCTATTCTATATATTACATGACTTATTTTATTAAATTATTATCATGTTGGTGATTGGTTATATGAGAATATAGTTTTTAGAAATATTTATCTATTTCTTGTTGGGGTTTTCTTCAAGGTTATAGGGTTTCGAATTTTTTTGTTAATGACATTTGTGTGCAACTACTCTTTAATTTGTGATTGCCAATTTTTTTTCCTATTAAACATCGATTGCTTATTGGAGGCAGCAAGGGACTTTGTAGGGGCACAAGGAGCTTATTTTTGTACCAAACATACTAATATTTAACTTTATCAAATGGAAACATTTAAATTTTTATGAATTTTATTTTGGATTGTCATGACATGTTTATTCATGGTGACTTTTAGTTATAAAAAAATTGTTTATGACATTAAGTTATGTTAAATTTTTATTTATAGTATTTTTGTATTAGATTATGTGAGGTCTCAATTTAAATTTCGCATAGGGCCCTCAAAATCTCAGGGACGGCCATATGGGACTTTCAAATCCCATCTCTAAATACCTCATCCAAACACACTCTAAAAGAACTTTTGAACAAATCACGTGTTGCTAGCAAGATAAAATGTCTCTTCGCATCCCATTGTGTTCTTGCACTTGTGATGTAAATATTGAGATGACAAGTCAGTAAGGTATTCGGACAGAAAAGGAAAAATTCAGTTAGGTCCAATTGACGCCACTCAATAATAAGGGAGACAATAAGGGAAGTTAGGGGGGAGGACGGCTGAGGGACAATCCTGATCCATAGGGATGGGCTCTGCCTCTGCTGGTCTAGTTTCTCCAAACCTAGTACATTTATTTTTTTAGCTGATGCTTGCTTTGCTTCTATTTTGATGACAGGTCAGCGGGCCATGTATTGCAAGGAAGCAAGGGAGTATTATAAATAGTCTCTACAATGCCCTGTTTTTTGCCAAACTAAGATCATCAGACTTATATATACATATACATATATAATATAGTGATGGGGCTTTTGGGCATGTTTGTTAGGGAGCTATGCGGAGAGTTTTTGGGGAGGAAATGGAACATACCAGACGTTTTCACTGCGGTTTTGTATTTGGCTTTGCATTGCCTCTCTGTATTTGCGCCCTTCCATTTCAATTGGCCTGCATTTTGGGTGGCCATCACTTTGTACGTTGCGACGGGTTTAGGAATCACACTGGGTTACCATAGAAGTCTTGCACACAGAAGTTTAAGGCTTCCAAAATGGCTCGAGTACTTCTTCGCCTATTGTGGCGTTTTGTCACTTCAGGTGTGTGTATGCATATAGAATTGGTAACACCTTTTGTGTTTAGAAGCATAGAAAACTCCATAACTTTAAGATCTATTTTCAAATTCATAAATGAATTGTTCATAATTTATAAACTTCAATCCTCAGATCCTTACATTAGAGTAGTTAAAATATCATATTGTCAAAAAAAAAAACTTAGGCCAATGCAGTGGTTATGGCCCTGCCCCTTTCCTCTTGGTTGTCACCCAGGATCGAAATCCCAGGGTGTTTCTTTCCTCCCAAAACAGAACTTAGTAACGGGACATGTATAAAAAAAATATATTTATTTCATGTTATGTATGCATAATCTCGGTCGTATCTATAACTTCCAGTGTATTATTCTATATGCCTACTATCTATGATAACGCACTTAATCGACAGATTAAAATGAAAAAAATGTATATACCAAGGATTTGTTGGTGTTTTGGACTTTCAGAGTAGCCCGATTGAATGGGTGAGTACCCACCGGTACCATCATCAGTTTACAGACACAAAGAAGGACCCTCACAGCCCTATCCGGAGTTTATGGTTTAGTCACATGGGTTGGACGCTAGATGGCCGTCGTTTTCAGTTTGAAAAAGAGGTAAAAAGTACACACAATCCCTCCTCCTCTCTCTCTCTCTCTCTCTCTCTCTCTCTCTCTCTCTCTCTCTCTCTCTTCAGTAGAGGGATACTTTTGTAGGGTGAACTATGCATTGTATTTCAATGATTTGAATCGTCTAATTTTTAGATATTCCCCCAAAAATGATTTCTACAAAAAATCACTTGAATTTGAAACTATTTGACCACTCCATTAGATGGTTGTTATTATATCCTTTTCCTGAAGCACTGTATTCGTTTATTTTGTTGATCCCAACTAGATACCTTTATGATTTCAATTTGCATGATTTTTTGCAAGGATAATTTATGAATGAAAACTTGAAAAATAGACTGTTTGAAAAGTTGAAAAAAATATTAATAGGGACCATAATAGGTGTCCCCAATACAAAAAGACTATATATATACTTATTTTATTTACTTTTTAAATGAGAAATTTACAGCTTGGCGGATTGAAGAACGTTGAAGATTTAAGGAAACAACCCTTCTATAGGTTTCTCCATCGTACTTACCTTCTACATTCAATTGCTCTTGGAGGTGTACTATATGTTGTGGGTGGATTTCCCTTCTTGGTTTGGGGAGTGGTGAGATCGCTTACTCTCGTTAGTTTACCTTACTTATTCTTCCAAAAGATCACTCTCTATTAATAACTACTTGACTTGACCATTTTGTATTCGTAGTGTTATATATTGGAGAATATGATTTCCCACATAAGAAATTTGATTAAATAAAATACAATATATAATGACTGAATTCCCCACACATGCCGAATATGCAGATGGTTAAGTGGGAGACAGGATTCAATATTTATAGTAGTGGGCCATAGATTCGTCTCTCTAGAATCTTAATATGGTATCAGAGAGGGTTGATTTACTGAGCCCGATACCCAAATCAAACAAAAACCCCCAAGTTTGACCTTGAAATTGAAACCCGAATTGAAGAAAAAAAAAAAAGTGACTAATGTGGAATTAGTTGCATGTGTGGTCCACTAAAAAGTGATCCCACATGAGGGGTAGTGTTGAAAAATATGACATTATTCATGGATTTAAAAATTTCCTTTTTCATCTAAACAAGTCATAAGTCTAAAAATCATGTTTAACTTCTCCATCCAAACATGCCCTAAATTTAAATTCCTTAAAATTTCAGGGGTGAGGACAACATTTTTTCATCATGCCACTTTCCTAGTAAATTCAGTTGGCCACATGTGGGGAAACAAAGAATGGAACACTGGTGATATGTCGACGAACAATTGGTATATCGCATCTATTCCTCAGTTTGCTATATTTCATCATTACTAAATGTAAAATTGGGATACTAACATGTTTTATGTACATGATATATTCTTAATAATTTAGGTGGCTGGCAATTATTATGTTTGGAGAAGGCTGGCATAATAACCACCATGCTTTTGAATACTCAGCTCGACATGGGCTGGAATGGTGGCAAATTGATTTTACTTGGTACACAATAAGATTTCTTCAAGCTATTGGATTGGCAACAGATGTCAAGGTCCCGACTGAAATTCAAAAGCAACGAAAAGCTACAAATGGTAGAATGATGGCTACTCAAAATTAGGCTTTGATTAAGATTTATTCTGCTATGTATGTCATGGATAATTAGCTTCAAATCCTATATCTATTTCTTGCTAAAATATGAATATGGGTTTTCAATATGTTCATATATTTTATTCTTCTCCATAAGGAGGTATATATATATGAGTTTACAGAGTGCTTTATAAGGAATTAGATTCTATCAGGAATTAGGAAAGTATATCCGAATTATACACAGATTTGTCAATTAGATGGAATGGGAAAGTAAATCCCTTAATTAATCAAGGAAATAAATCTCCTTGATTAATTAGGAGACTCACGTCAACACTCCTCCTCAAGTTGGTGCATATACGTCACCAATGCCCAACTTGGTAAGTGAGTCATAAAACACTCTGCTACAAACAGCTTTGGTTAAGATATCAGCTAATTGATCTTCTGATTTTACGAACAGTAGGCGGATGATCTTCTTCTCAATTTTTTCTTTGATAAAATGTCTATCCACCTCAACATGTTTGGTTCGATCATGTTGAACTGGATTATGGGCAATATCAATAGCTGACTTGTTGTCACAATGCAACTCCATTGGCTTTTCTGCTTGAAACCCAATTCTGTCAAGAGTCTTTTGATCCATAGCAATTCACAAACTCCATGAGCCATTCCTCGATACTCTGCTTCTGCACTAGACCGAGAAACCACATTTTGTTTTTTACTCCGCCAAGTGACTAGATTACCTCCCACGAAGGTGAAGTAGCCTGAAGTAGAGCGTCCCCTGTCAGGATGGATCCAGCCCAATCAGCATCTGGATATCCCACAACTTCAAGATCTCTATTCTTTGAGAACATTAATCCTTTTCCCGGGGTTAACTTTAAATACCTTAAGATTCGATCAACTGCATTCCTATGAGACACACTTGGGTGAATGCATAACTGGCTAACCACACTCACAGCATATGCAATATCTAGTCTTGTGTGGGCTAAGTATATTAACCTTCCAACAAGGCGTTGGTACTGTTCCTTATTGGTTGGTTCTTGATCCATACCTTCGCACAATTTGTGATTCATCTCGATTGGTGTGTCAGGGCTTACATCCAAGCAATCCTGTTTCAGCAAGTAGATCTAATACATACTTTCTCTGACAGAAATATACCATTTGTGGACCTTGCTACTTCAATTCCAAGAAAGTACTTCAGATCACCTAAATCCTTCATCTCAAATTCCTGAGACAAATACTTCTGCAGTTTCAATTGCTCTCCTGTGTCGTTTCCAGTCACAACTATGTCATCCACATAGACAATCAGTGCGGTAATCTTCTTTCCATCACGCTTCAAGAACAAAGTGTGATCCGAATGACTCTGTGTATATCCAAAAAACTTCATGGATTTAGTGAATCTACCAAACCATGCTCTGGAGACTGCTTTAATCCATACAATGATTTTTTGAGCTTGCAAACTTGATTCTCCTTGTCACAAGTGAAGTTACATCCTGGTGGTAAATCCATATATACTTCTTCTTCCAGATCTCCATGTAAGAATGCATTCTTTACATCAAACTGATGTAATGGCCAATCGAGATTTGCTGCTAAGGGCAGGAGGACCCTGATAGTTTTGATCTTAGCTACTGGGGCAAATGTTTCTTGGTAGTCTATCCCATATCTCTATGTGTATCCCTTTGCCACCAATCTGGCTTTATATCTTTCAATAGATCCATCTGCCTTGAGTTTCACAGTATAGATCCACCTCATCCCACCGTCTTCTTTCCATGAGGTAATGACACGAGTTCCCATGTGCCATTTTTCTGGAGAGCTCTCATTTCTTCATTCATGGCTTCTTTCCATTTTTGGTCTTCTAGTGCTTCAGTTACACTATTGGGAACAGGTATGTCGGCTAGCTGCTTCACAAAGTGTACCCGTGACTCAGATAATCTGGTGAGGGATACATAATTGTTGATGGGATATTTCCCCTTTGCATGATGATCTGCTTCGTAGTGAACTGGGGGTTTACCACGGTTCTTCCTTTTTGGAATTTGATATGTAGGCTCTGCGCCTTCTGAAATGCAATCAGTTATTTCATTAATGTTATCAGTTTCCAGGTAGAGAGTTACCTGAATGACGTCCTCGCAGATGATTGGTGTGGTACTGGAGCTGAAGAATTCTCCAGAGCAGGCACAAACTCTTCAATTCTCTCCTCCTGAGTGTGATGGCTGGGATCGGACTACGCGGAACAACTTCAGAAAAACTGGGGGAGCGACCGGTCGTGAGAGTCAGGCGACCGGTCGCCTTCATGCGGAGTCGTGCGTTGCGACGTTCGTGGCGACCGGTCGTGAGAGGCATGCGACCGGTCGCTTTCAGGTAGAGTCGTTGGCGTGCGTGGGGACCGGTCGTTAGAGACATGCGACCGGTCATTTGTCGGGCGACCGGTTCGGTAGAGGTCTGCGACCGGTCGTTCTAGTCTGGAACGAATCTGGAAAAAGTGTTGAAGTAAAAAATTCAGAATGTTGAGAAGAATCCTCATGTGCATCCGAAAAATAGCTCTTTGTTCCCGAACGCAACATCCATAGAAGTATACACTTTCCGACTTGGAGGATGATAACACCGGTAACCTTTTTGATGAGGTGCATACCCAATGAACACACACTTGTCGGCACGGGGATCTAATTTGTTGCGTTAGTGATCATGTAAGTGGACAAAGACCACACAACCAAAGATGCGGTATTCCAGGTTTTGGGTGGGAGGCATTTGGCTATGGTGTTGGAGTGTTTGAAGGGGGGTTTGGAATTGGAGGATACTAGAAGGAATTCGATTGATAAGATAAGCCGCAGAGAGTACGGCTTCGCCCCAAAAAGACCGAGGCATATTTGCACCAAAGAGGGATGCACGAACGACTTCCAGGAAGTGTCTATTCTTTCGTTCAGCCACACCATTCTGTTGAGGAGTGCAAGGGCATGAGCGTTGATGGATGATACCGTGAGCTTGGAAGAACTCATTAAGATCATGGTTAAGAAATTCCCCACCATTGTTAGACCGAAGAACCTGAATTCGGGTATGAAATTGTGTCTCCACCATGTGATAAAACTGTTGAAACTTGGAAACTGACTTCCCCTTTAGTTTTGAGAAGGGAAACCCAGGTCATGCGTGTGCAATCATCAATAAACGTGACAAACCATCTAGCTCCCCCGGGAGTGGTAACTTTAGAAGGGCCCCAAACATCAGAATGAACAAGGGAAAAAAGAATTAAACTTTTTTTGGAACTTAAGGGAAAGGGAACACGATGGCTCTTGGCCAGTTCACAAATGTCACACTTAAAACTAGAACTCTCTAAATCTGAAAATAATGAAGGAAATAGCTTCTATAAATATCCAAACGAAGCATGTCCAAGACGGCGATGCCATAACCATACTTCGGAAGTTTTCTTCTCAACACTCGTCCCCCCAATTTTGAAAGCTCGACTGAGGCTGGCTTTACCTGTTAGATGCCAGGTCCAAATAATAGAGTTTGCCCCTCCTAGTACCACAACCAATCGTCTTGCTGCTGAGAATGTCCTGAAAAACACAATGAGTAGGCCAAAAGTTACGGTGCAATTCAAAGCCGTAGTAAGTTGGGCAACAGACAAGAGATTATGATGTAAGGATGGAACAATTAACACAGAATTCAAAGTGAGGGAGTCAGAGAGAGAGGGGAACCCTCCCCAATCACTGGGGAGGGGGTACCATTGGCATTAGACACCACCGATTGAGAAGACGGTGTATGAGAGATAATTTGTCCCGGATCAAAGGTCATGTGATAAGTGGCTCCGGTGTCAATGACCCATGTATGTTTCTTTGAGGAACTATGCAAAACATAACCTAGGGTACCTGATGTAGCTACAGAGGGAGAGGCAGGGGCCGGTGCAGGTCTATCCGTGACGGAAGATGTGTGGAGTGAGGAAGTGGAGTCGGTGGTGTTGGAAACAATATCCATGGCAGCGGAAGGATTGAAAAATACGAGGAAAAAAAAACTGTTTAGGGTTTCGGATATGTGTTTAGGGTTTCGGATTCGTGTTTAGGGATTCGGATTCGTGTGTAGGGTTTCAGATATGTGTTTAGGGTTGCGGGATTAGGATACGAGGATACGGGATTCAAGATACGAGGATACGGGTTCGGGTTTCAAGGAATTCGATACGAGGGATTCGGGTTTCAAGAAATTCGATACGAGGATTTAGAGACAACCTAGGATTGATTGCTCTAATACCATGCTAAAATATGAATATGGGTTTTCAATATGTTCAGATATTTTATTCTTCTTCATAAGGAGGTATATATATGAGTTTACAGAGTGCTTTACAAGGAATTAGATTCTATCAGGAATTAGGAAAGTATATCCTAATTATACACAGATTTGTCAATTAGATGGAATGGGAAAGTAAATCCCTTAATTAATCAAGGAAATAAATCTCCTTGATTAATTAGGAGACTCACGTCAACATTTCTTTGGCTTCTAATGGAAGAGTGTATGCCAATGGCGTCAATGACTAATATCATACAATTGATTCCTGTTCAACTAACATGTAGCATTTTCATTATGTATCCACCTATTTTATTCAATTTTGAAGGATGCCTTAATTATGTTTTTACCTTGGTGGTCGTGTTCCTCTTTGATTATTTGTATGAGTTCAGATGTTCTGTCTCCTTTTTTTTATCCCGCTCTGTCCCTTGCTCAAAATTTTAACACCTATCCTATTATTTAAAACTCAATTAAAAAAAACTTAACAGTGCTAACTTTTAAACTAACTCTGTTAAACGGATCTTCTTCTTCGTACCACTGCTTTGCTATGTCCCTTCATCCACTCCCATTGCCATTTCATAGTTTCCTGACCTGTTTCTGATATGCAAAACCCACTTTGCTAACCAAATCCCACGTACCCAATTTCACTCTCACTCTCACTGAGCCAATCCTTAACAAAATCCCAGATAAAAATCTCATAACCCATTTTCCAAATCCACCAAAAACCTCACTTGTGTCTCTTGGAATGACAAAATCTATAGAAAACGAAGATGAACCCAATACACAGAGCTTCAAGATCTGTACAAGACTATATCGTGTTGTTTTATTTATGTAATATGGTATTTTATGGCATTATCTTTCCTTTTAAAAAGACATTAGTTGTTGTATTTATCAGTATTATTGATAGGTATAAAAATAGGAAAGCAAAAACTTAAAGCACAAGTCCGTTTGTCTTGGCGAATAGAGGAGAGATGAAAAAGTTCAAAAAACGAATTGTTTACTTTTGGGTGACGCAATGGCTGAAGGTGAGCAGGTGGAACTTTTGGAAATAGGAGAATAGTGGTAAAGATGAAGGGACACAACAGAGGAAGGAGAGTCGTTTGACAATATTTAGTTTTATTAATTTTTTAGAGTGGTGCTAAATGAACCCTAAAATTAACTGAGTACACCATACTATCAAACTATTTATTGAATTACTAATTTATCCTCATAAAAAATTACCAAAAAGCATATCTTGAATTATGAAATAAATGTAATTTTAATAAGTACACCATACTCACCATATTCAACTCTAATCAAACATAAACGAACAACCCTACTCCAAAAACTTTGTTATTTCCTTTTATTGACAATAAAAAGATTAAAAAACCTCCAAATACCAAGCGAGTTCATGTGTGCTTACTTGGAATTGAAACTGGAATTCGGTAATTGTGTATTGAAATTCTAAGAAAATAAAGATTGAAACTTTTGGGATTTGAGTTGACGAAACCCAATTCAATTTGGGTGAAAACTAAATTGAACTTTTTATCTTTGTTTTTGTCAGTTTTAATTTAAGACCCAGGAAACATCATTTATTCAATTAAAGAACCACATGGCAATGGCGAATAATAAATCAAAGAGAAAACAAGGGGCTTTCTGCTGCCTTTGAATCAAAGCTTCTCAGCCATGATATCCGAATAATTTAGTATGCCAGCTGACCTTGATGAATGCTGTTATCTAGATTTGGAATGGGTTTACTGCTGTGTGATAGAGTGGATTAGGGTGTATCCGGGGTATTTTTGGTAATTAAATAGGGTGTACTTAGTTAATTTTATATTTTGATTTAAATATTAGGGTGTACTCAGTTAATTTTAGGGTTCGTTTAGCAGCACTCATTTTTTATTAGGATAAGACAGAGTTATTTATAAGGTTAACATTGTTAAGTTTTGGTAAATGGTTTTAAATGATAGGACAGGTGTAAAAATAAAATAAAATTGGTACACAACGGGGCCAAGCCACCAAAACCAAACAATTACAAAGGGATTAACCTGGGCTAGGACTAGGGTACCTGCTAGCATCAGCAGCAGTAATATCATTAAGGAAGGGGAGGCTCCAACTCCAAAACATGGAGGCCTAAAGGGATTTCATAGCTCTTGGCAGCTAAGGCATCGGCAGCCTTGTTTTGTTCACGGTAGACATCATAAAGGGAGCATGACCAATCACTAGTGGCGGATCCAGGATTGTTACCCTAAGGGGTCTTAATGTAAAAGTTTCGATATTTTTCTAAGATGAAAATAACACTAAAAGATAATTTTCTATTACTTTCCTCTTGTCGTTCCATAATTCTACACATGAATTAATCAAACCAAACAGTCAACCATTTTTTTTTAAAGAAAGAAATTTTATTAAGACAAATGAACAAATAGAGAGGGGACAAGAAGTCCATCACAAAATTAATCATAAACCCTAAATTTCAACAAATCAAATAATCATATGTAGTCATCCAATCCAATAAATCATCCACACACAAAATCATCAATATTCATCCATTCCAATAAATCATTATCCAATACAAATATTAGGCATTATAATTGTAGGGGCTTTTTCGTTTCGGCAACTACTGATGGGCCTAACTGCTGTAAAGAGCCAAATGTGTGAAATTGCCCCAGGGTCTGAGTTCGAGAATCAAACCCCAAGAGTGCTTCGAAAGGGTAGCTCAGCCTTAGGAAACACCTTGGTCTTCTTCACCAACGAAACCAACAGTTGCTTATAGATAAATTCTTGGCTTGGCTTGAGAAGCTTGTGGCATGGAAGCTAAACATTCATGAGTTTAGCATGAGAGAGAGAGAGAACTAGATTTTCTATGAGAAACAGAGGTTTAAAGCAAGGAATTTCGAGAGAATTTGTTGAGGGGAGAGAGGAAGAGATTAGGGAGGAGAAGTGGGTGCTTTTAGAAATTTTCCGGCAGCTTGAAAAAAGCTTCGTAAGCTCTGGAATGGCTTGCCAGAGGAGAAAATGCGAAGAGATGGAGGAATAGGGCTCGAAATTGGAGGGTTCCAGGGATGAAAGGTGATGCTTGCTCTCTCTGGATGTCGGTTATGAGAGAGAGAGGAAGAAAATGGAAGAACAAAGCATGAAATTGAAGCTTCCAGGAAAGAGTGAGAATGCTTGCTCGCTCTGGAAGAGTTGTGGGAGAGAGAAAGAAGATAGAAGAACAGAGCATGAAATTGAAGGGTTCCAGAGGGGATGCTTGCCTTCGATGAGTTGTTTTTACTGGGTAGAAAGTGCCTCCTTTTATAGGCCCTGGAACCCTTAATTTATCAAGCTACCCTCTCTCCTTTTCCTTCACTTTCTTCCATTCCATCTTATTTGGTGAAACTTTCCCAGCCTGAGCATATAGGCATGAACGTTTTGGAGTTCCAAGACCTTCACGCAGCTGGACTTCTCTATGTGAGTGAGGCGCCACTCACTTTTCCTTCTTGTTTTCTCACCAAAGCTTGGAGAGGAAAGAATGGGTAATGGTGTTGGCCAAAAGGTGATTTACTTCCATCAGCACATGGGTTTGCTTGGTTTTAGTGGTTTGGCTTTGATCTGGTTTTAACAAAGATGATGGATATTTCCACGATGTTGGATATTTTATAAGGTGCTGGGCTAGGTTTTTTTGTTTCCAGCGGCTTGTGAGTTCCCTTTGATTTCGTCAATCTGCCTGGAAGTTTTGGCTGATGTGGGATTTTTTTAAGTGTTGTGGGCCTTTTCTTAAGGTGATGGACTATTGAGTTTTCTCTCTCATGCTTACCCATATGTTTGGGCTCAAGGAATGGGTTTGAGTTTTTGTGCTCCCAAGCAGCCCAAAACTTCCACCCCTTGGACCATCAATGGCCTCGTGAATACTCGTAACCATCCATACCACAATCCGCTCAGCAAGCTCCATGCATTCGCGTGGCTTGGGCCCACTTAAGCTTGTAGCGTGGCATGTTGCTTATTTTCTTGGCGTGACACGTGTACAAGCGCATATGACGAACTCTTGCGTACCCAAGTTGGGTTTTTTCCCAAGTTAGGTGTCTTCCTGGGCTAGAAATATATTTAGGCCCAGTCTTGGATTTTTTGGGTCTCAACAATCATCTAACAAAAGAATGTAACACAGAGGTTTAAGTATACAAAGAACAATAAATTTATAAAATCAGAGATGGAGAGGGAAGAGAATAAAATTTTCAGCCATGTTGAGGGTTTGTGGGGGAGATTTAGTTGGGAACTTAGGGTTGAGAATAATAGAATTTGGGGATTTTAGGAGTCCATTTGAGTGTTTGAGTTGAATGGAGCAGAGACATTGTATTTTATTACATTTATTTAAGTATTTTTATGTTTTTCATAAATTTTTGTATTTACGAAAACACGGGATCAATCTGATTGCAACAGAGAGCATGACTAGATATGGTTCAATATGATTTGTATAGAGAGCATTACTTGGAGGTATGAAAAACATAAGGAAATTGCAGCACCAAAGAAGGGTGCGACCTGCGGTTTAGTTAGATGTTGGAACTGTGGGATAGTATGGCTTTGGTAGCGGGAATAAAATATTGATCATTGAGGAGAGGGTGAACAAGATGACTGTACAAGATGAATACCCGTCATGGGTGAAGGATTGAAAGCGCCAACGACTCTCAATTTGGCAAAGGATTTCAAAGATTAGCAACTAGGGTTGTGAAACATTGTGAAGAAAATGAGGTTTGTAAAAAGTTTCAAGAGACGCCCTAGAATTGGTGCTCTGATACCATGTGAAATTAGAGATTGTGTTGAGAAGAATAATTCTAGGGTGTTATTGATAGAGCCAAAAGGCTAAGTATTTATAGAGATATTACAAGCTTAACTAGGAAAACTAGGTTACTTGGAGACTACTCCAAATCAATTACAATCAACTAATAAAAGGAAACTAAATAACAATTAAATAACGCTCCTAATTTCCAACAAGGTGGATGTCAATTATTACGCTCGGAGAAGGATGGCATAATAACCACCATGCATTTGAATACTCAGCTTGACATGGGTTGATGGTAGAATCATGGCTACTCAAAATTATGGTTTTGAAGATTTACTCAGATATGTATATCATGGATAACGTTACTAACTTCAAATCCTATATGCGTGTTGGTGATGTTGTCAATATTCATGGCTCAAGTGGTATTTCTTTGGCTTCTAAAATAATTACTTATAGTGGTACTATAGAATAATCAGCTATGAAGAGTGTTTAATTTTGGGAATGGAAGTGATCTTGTGTACTATGAATAAAATTGACATGATGTTGGAAGTTTTACTTCACGTGTTTGGTAAAAAGAAAAATTACTTTCATTTACATTTATACATCAACATCCAAGATCACTTGGAAGCTAGCACATCAAATATCTAGACCAATCCAACTAACTCTCCTCATTTTATATGTGTAAACCAATAACAAAACTAAAAGAAGATTAAGTAATAGGAGTTGAGAGAATATTGAACATAAACTTCATTTAAACAAAAGTCATCTACATTGGTTTTACAAGGAAATTAAAAAAAGAGACAATAAAATTTCTGTCGGCTTAATTCCTTATTGATTTAGAGATATTTGTTGTTGAGATTCTTACTAAAGAGAGAGACCAAATCTGATTGTGTGAAAAGGAATTTGTTCATTACTATTCGAAGAGTTGTATAGCTAGGGTTCTTACAAGGCTGCAGTTTTTCCTCTATCTATATACACTACAAAAAAAAGTGGCAACAGTCACCATTATTTGGTGATATTTGGTGACATTTGCTGGGGTGACTAAAGGCTTTAGAGGAACACGAGAGGCTATATGTTGAGCTGTAATGGGAGGCATATATGTGTGAGGCGCAATTAATGTCTGTTAAAGTGGACCCATGAACTTATGAGAATGGGTTTGTAGTATCACGTGAGGCGTGCATGGTGACCAGTGTAAGAATAGCAATATTGAGCAGAATTTTAAGAGAGAGAAGCGAGAGGATTTTAGGAGAAGAATTGATGTATTCATTCATTGATCTTTCAACACAGTACATTGATGGTTTTTATACTAGCTTTGTTAAAGCTTTGTGTACACGTTTTCTAACCTCTTAACCTCTCTAATGGTACTTGCAGGATCAGAGAACAACTGCTAATCCATGCAAGTTCAGCGCAGTAATAGCCAAAGCCCTATACTCTGCCTCAGTGGACGAACAAGAGATAGTAACGTTGCTTCTTAGAAGCCCAAGAAATAGGACTAGAGCCTAAGTAAACAATAAATCCTGAAACAGATCGGCGATCATTAGGATCCCAGCCCAGTCAAAAACCACTATAACCGTGCAGATGAAGGATACCAGGCTTAAACCAAATGCCAAAATCAATGGTACCTTTCAAATACCTCAGGATTCTCTTAATTGCCACAACATGAGATTCCATGGGGTTATGCATAAATTGACAAGCTTGATTCACTGAGAAGCAATATCTGGCCTTGTGAAAGTGAGGTACCTCCAGAGCACCAACAATGCTTCTATACTGCTTTTGATGAGAGTAAGGTTTGCCATCATCTTTCAACAGCCTGTGATAAGGAAGACAAGGAGTAGGACACGGTTTTGAATCCTGCAAATCAACCCTATCAAGAAGTTCCTTGATATACTTAGTTTGATACACAAACAAGCTAGTAGACTTATATGAAATTTGTAGCCCCAAGCAAATAAGTAAATCCTTAATATCAAACTCCTGAGTTAAAGCACCAATTATAGATGTAATAAGAGATGAATTACTGCTAGTGAGAATGATATCATCAACATAGAGAAGCAAAACCACAGTACCAAGCGAAGAATGTTGAATAAAGAGAGATAGATATGCATTTGAAGCTTGAAAACCTAAGCTTGGTAAGAAACTAGTAAATATTTCATTCTAGGCACGAGGAGCCTGTTTTAAACCATACAAGGACTTCTTGAGTCTGCAAACAAAGTCAGAAGGATGATGCTTACTCTCAAATCCTTGAGGTTGTGTCATACAAACCTCCTCTAGAAGAACACCATGCAAGAACGCATTTTTAACATCAAGTTTCCTTAAGGACCACTGAAATTGAGCTGCAAGAGCAAGAACTAATAGAACAGTGGTTGGTTTTACCATTGGACTGAAGTTTTCATAATAATCAATACCCTCCTCTTGACTAAATCCCTTAGCAACTAAGCGAGCCTTTTGCCTTGTTATAGAACCATCTGCATTTTTCTTGATTCTATAAACCCATTTACAGCCAACAAGATTCTTATGAGCTGGGAGAGGAACCAAATCCCAAGTACCTCGAGCATGAAGACCCTCAATTTCCTCTCTCATTGTAGATAGCCATTTTGGTGATTGAGAGGCAGCCTTGAAAGAACTAGGCTCAATTGTTGATAAATCAACAGATGTAGAAGCAGAAAAAGCCTTTCGTTTGGAGATTCCATTCTTAGACCTTGTTGTCATAGGATGCAGATTTATAGGTGGCAGAGGCAAGATAACACAAAGATCTTTAGGCTGAAAATCTGGATCCACAGGGAGAGGAGACTGTGTAGCAGAAGTTGAAGCAGGCAATGAACTGAGAGGCAATGTATTCAAAGATTCAGTGGCTCTAGAGATAGGTGGAGAAGGTGAGGAAATTGAAAGAGAAGGGATAGGTGATAAGATAGTATTAGTGAATGAAATAGATGGAGGAGGAGAAGAGGAAGGGAGAGACTGTGATGAAGAAACATTTACCTGGATGAACATATGTGAAAGGAAACACAGTTTCATCAAATAGGACATGTCTAGTTACAAACAGTCTATTGGTAGTGAGAGAAAAAAAAATATAGCCTTTATATTGTCATGCATAGCCTAAAAAGACACAAGTAGAAGTTTTTGGCTGAAGTTTGTTTGTATTATAAGGCTTGAGCAAAGGAAAGCAAGCACAACCAAATACCCTTAGATGAGTAATGTCTGTGTAGATCCAAACAATAGGAAGTAAGGAGAATTGAAATGAAGAGTTTTACATGGCATTCTATTGATCAAGTAGATTGAAGTAGCACAAGCATGAAACCAAAATTTTGGTGGTAAATGAGCAGTTTGTAATAAAGTGATAGCAGTCTTAAGATATGTCTGTGTTTTTCTCTCAGCTAAGCCATTCTGTTCAGGTGCATAGGGACAGGATTTTTGATGAATGATACCTTTAGCAAGAAGATAATGTTGAAATTTATGACTAAGATACTCACCACCCCCATCACTTTGGAAAACTTTAAGAGAAGCAGAGAACTAAGTGACTAAGTAAGCATGAAAATGAACAAAAATAGAGTAAACTTCTGCTTTATTGATCATTGGAAAGATCCAAGTAAATCGAGTACACTCATCTACAAAGCTAACATAATATTTGAACCCCTCAACAGATAATGTTGGAGAAGGACCCCACACATCACTATGAATCACTTCCAAAGGTTTTACAGATTTTACTGCTGGATAATGAAAAGGAAGTTTGGATAGTTTGCCTTCTAAACAATTATGATAGACATATTTGATTTTGTCTGAAGAAAAAGGTACATGTGATTGATGTAAAAGAGCAGTAGTAATGATATTTGAGGGATGACCAAATCGCTTGTGCCACAGACTTGTGTTTACTTGATGGCCAAGGAAGCAGAAATGTTGTTTGATGAGAGAAGCAGTTGGATTAGGATGAGGTTGTGAAGGAAAGAAAGGAATAGAATATAGGCCAGCTCTACACAGTCCCTTGAGAAGAACACTCCCCGTGAGTTTGTCCTGAATCCAAAAGCCAAAGGCATCACATATAAATATGCAATTATTATCTTTACATAACCTGGAGGACCAGTCCCGAATTCCTCGAAACTTGAGACGAATCCTGTGGAAATTCCGACATCACACCGATGCCAGGCCCACTAACTAAAAATTTAGTCTCGTTTCCAAATTAAGGGAAAAGAGCACGAGACTTTCTACCGAAATTTCGGCAAAGTCTCCTCTATAAATTGAACATTCCCCAAAAATTCCAACCTACATAAAACACATTTAACAAATACCAACCGGCAGCATGCACAATATAATCTCATGCAAATCACATAATAGGCCTCCGGCCTTCAGATAGTTCGAAAAAGAACCAACAATGTTCTCAAGTCAATTAATACATAAACCATACCATTTATGATCTCAAACAATCATACAATTATTCCCAAAATCATTAAACCGGATTCAAGTCCCACAACCACAATAAAATCCATTCATAAATTCAGAACCGTTCAAACCTTTTACACACAATATAATTCGCGGCTGCACCTAGGTGAGACCCCAGGCTGCCTACGTACCCTTGGACAAGGGATCAAGCCACACGTAGTTCTCATCATCAACGATCACAACTCCGGTAATAAACCAATATTTACAACAGAACCAACTATACATTTCAGATCTATCACAATTCCAAATCCGACAAAAACACATTGAAACATTATCAATTTCTTCCCAAGGCATCGTATTAAGAAGACATGCGAAGGGCCTGGACAAACTCCGACGGGCCTGGGCAAACTCCGACGGGCCTGGGCAAAATAAATCAATCTCCGAGGGCCTGGGCAAACTCCGACACGCCTGGGCAAAATAAATCAATCTCCGAAGGGCCTGGGCAAACTCCGACGGGCCTGGGCAAAATAAATCAATCTCCGAAGGGCCTGGGCAAACTCCGACGGGCTTGGGCAAAATAAATCAATCTCCAAGGGGCCTGGGCAAAATAAATCAATCTCCGAAGGGCCTGGGCAAAATAAACTCTCAAACATAAAACCCATAACCGGGGAGGTACCTAAGGTAGTGCTAATAGCATTCAAATTAACATTCTAAGTACCCCACACAAAATTAACAAGGATAGTACTTCCTCAAATATTATATAAAACCTCAAGAAACTCGAATATTAACAATAACAGGATTACTCAGATAAACAATCTACTTATAAAATATAAATATAAATCTCATAACAAACCATTAAAACAATAAGCATAAACTTTCCATCACAAAATCCTAAAAATAATCTCATAGACCCACATAAATCAAATGACGGTCAAGACTTTTCCAAAAGGGTCGTTCTAGTACTCCTTGAAGAGTGAAACAACCTCGGAAGACTCACAGTCAACCGAGGGTCAAACTGCACAAACTTGGTCAACCGGGCCCACGGGGCCCACGACCTCCGTTTTTCGATTCGGAAGTTCCTATGGGTTCCACAATGTCTAGGATGCACGTCCTGCAAGTTTGGTTCAGATTGGACGGTCAAGACGCTCGCGATCGCACAATCGAGTGGTTATCATAAAACGCAAGCTTTAAGTTATTGAATTGGAACATCCAGGCTCCAATTCACGATCCGCGAATTCCTACACGATCCTATGAATGCCTAAATAAACATACATTAAATGGGAAGCAATCAAACGGTTCTAACATATCGAACCCGGAATTCACACAATATGTAAAATCCGTTCGGGTTCAAACGTTATCCAATTGAGATCCGTAAAATCCTACGCGCTCGTGACAAGCAGGGGATCGCATTGGGACAAAATGCCTCTCTGATACAGTGCCCACGCGCCACCACACGCACTGGCAGCGCGTGGGTGTCCAAGCGATATCGCATCGCCGGAAAATCTCAAAATCACGGCTCCAAACTCCTACCCTAGGTAATACACCTAATTTGGAGTCACTTTTGTTCTTGGGCTATGGCCAAAAAGTGGCCGGAAGTGACTGGAATCGGAAGTCGAAACTGGCATATTTTTCAATTCAAAAATCAGACTAACAGTGCTCAAAATTTATGAAATCCTACCCAACCAGCAGCTAGAGCTCGAGGAATAGATGAATTTCCATACCTGGATCGCCAAAAATGGCGGCCGGACAACGGAGAACGGAGCCGGCGAAGTTTCTGTCAAAACCGGTGCATTTCTCTTCGTTTTCCGGCGAAATCACAGCGGTTGGCGGCGAGGCCTGGCTCAGGTTGGAAGAGGACGGCGGTCCGGTCATTTTGGTACCGGCCTCGTCAACTTTGGTGGCCATATGTGGTGGTGGCGTCCCAAAATCCGCTCGGATGAACAGTGTTCGAGGGGTCGCGCGGAGAGGGAGAGGGGAAGAGGAAGAAGAAGAAGAAAAAAGAAAAAGAAAAAGAATAAAACTGCACGGTACTGTTGCTACAGTACAATTTAAAAAAAATTCCATATACGTCCCTTTCGTTTTCAGACTTTTCCTCATTCGTTACAAGTCGGAATTGGGCATGCCACATGTCTACGAACTCGTATCGACGAGCTCTACGCAACGGTACCGCTCATTTTCCCAAAATCCTTCCCGATTAAAAAGTGACCAAAATATTCCTATCCCCAAGGGTAAAATTGTAATTTCTTAATTTAATTAATTAATTAATTAATTGGATATAAAAATTAGGGTTCGGAGTGTTACATAACCGATGCACTGAAAGCAAATGCTGAGATATCTTTGGCACATGCAAAACTTTCGTTAATTGTAATGAACACTGTGGAGTATGCAAAGTAGAAGAACCAACACTAGAAATACTCAAACCAGAACCCCTCAGTAGTGATAGTCTCATTTCCTAAGAAAGAAATAGCAAGGCTTAGGTGAGACAAATCAGACGTCATATGAGCTGTTGCTCCAGGATCAGCTACCTAAAATTGCTCATTTGATGAGGATGGAGAATAGTTGGCCTGCATTGCAGTAAGATTGGATGAAAGAGGTTTGCCTTGATAGGAAAAATTGCCTCTGTGGTAACACTGAATAGCGGTGTGTCCATACTTCCAGCAAATTTGGCGTTGAATTGAGGAATTAGGAGCAGTGAATTGTAAAGAAAAAAAAACGAGCTTTAGAGCGGAGAAAAGGGAAAGGGAAGAATGATGAAAATAGGAGGACCAGGATAAAAATCGTGGGCTATTAGAAGCGTTGATACCATGTGGAGATTCTTACTAACGAGAGAAAGACCATTTTTGTTTGTGTGAAAAGGAATTTGTTCATTACTATTCGAAGAATTGTATAACAAGGGTTCTAACAAGGCTGCAGCTTTTCCTCTTGTCTATATATGTACACAAAATATGATGGTCATCATCCAAATCCTTTCCACATAGGGTTTTCATGAGCTGGATGCTAAATTGTGTCGATAAGTTTGGGTGTCATGAGTTGTTTCTTGTCCTTTGTTATGAAGCTGGTTGTGTTGAACATTTTGCGGCTTATCAAGATTTTCATGCAATGTCTGACGTGTTTGGAAGTTATGTAATGAACTTTTGCATGGGAAAATAGTGCCTAGGATGGAAGAGATAGTAGAGAGGACTATCGAGACGCATGCGATTTTAAAAGCTAGTTTGGAGAGAGTGAAGGCACTACTACAAAAATTGAAATAGACGATGGGAAAACACCATCGTCTTTTTTTTTTTCAAACCGTCGTTAACTTGACCGTCATCTTTTTGAATGCCTAACCGTCGTCTATTACATGTAAAGACGATAGTTTTTCTGAAAGAACCGTTGTCTATTACATGTAAAGACGACGGTTTTTAAAAGAACCGTTGTCTATTAGATGTAAAGACGACAGTTTTTCTGAAAGAACCGTCGTCTATTAATGTAAAGACGAGGATTCTTTCAGAAAAACTGTCGTCTATTATATGTAAAGACGTCGTTTATTATATCCAAAACGTCGGGTTTGTTTTAAAAACCGTCATCTATTAAATGTAAAGACGACAGTTTCTTGAAATATTGTCGTTTATTAACTCTATGACGACGGTTATTAACTATAAAACTGACGTAATTTTACATTTTAGTTTTTTTTTTCATGTTTCAAATGGTATCAGAAATATATACTCAAATATGCTATTACCCACGCCATACATATATATACTCAAAAATTGTTTCTTTCATAAACAGAATATCAAGAGTACAACAGAACAAAATAAAATCTAAAAAATGAAAGTACTCTAAGGCCGCTAGCTGCAAGCTGCAAGCCTAATTACAATAAAATACCAAAATTCCTATACCTAATTATCCTTCAAGTCAAGTTCTCCATATGTATACAGAGCTATACATTCATCATACCCAATTTTCCTCTGCATTTCTTCAACTTTTACCACTAGGAGTAGCTTCTTTAGAACCACTTCCATGGCCTAGGAAACTGCTTAACAAGCCAAAATAATTTAATAGTGAGATATACAATCCAGATAACATTACCAATAATGAAAGGATTAATATAGGGCTACATAATATAATTACTTAACTTGAAACAATGAGAATCATAGATCAATAAAATAATGCCAACTTGGAGTAAGAGTGCTATATTCTCTAACTCCAAAAGTTGAGATATAAGTATACATATTTGGAATATTTCAAGTATCTCGTGACAGAAAATTCATACCATGGTTATTGGAGGAAGCCTGTATAAGATGATGGTGCTTGTGCTTCCATAGCACCCAAAGTATCACACCATGATAAGATCCTTTAAGGGCCAGGACCTGAAATAAACAACTCCTACGTCAACAGAATTGAAGAAAATCTGACCATAACTTCCAAAGTTACATCACTTTAGCGGATCGTTACAATAGATAAGGAAATGACTTGGCCTAACTGGGTGCCTACACAATTATAACTAGAGAAAAAGCAGCAGCTAGAAAAGTTAGCTTATCTAAAGCTTAGACCATAATTCTTACCCCATCCACCTCACATAAACTATTCCAGTACTAGCTAAACATATACAAGTGAAACAAGGGAGATAATAACATTGAATTCAGACTATAAGTCTAACAATTGAATCCATATGGTGCCAAATAAAAAACCAGAAACTCATGCTCCAATGCTGAAGATACTTAGTTAAAGTACAAATGCCAAAATAGTGTGTGCTTTCAGTGTCATTTGTCATCACAACTATTTAGGAATATTTTCCGACAAAATTTCATTTACTCATACCAATTTAGTTGATCCACAAAAGCCAGAGGAGCTTAGGAATTTTTTAACCAACAGAACTTTTTCTTTATTGGTTTCAGGGAGCAGAGATTTTATTAAATCAGAAATTACACATTAGAAAACTACTTGTTGAATTCCATGTAATGATATTTGTAGCTGTTGTACCATGGGGAATGCAGTAAGACAATCAACCATGGTTTCAACTTGATGGGGGAAAAGCAGAAACAGGAGTTGATTTAACAAATGCAGCAAGTATCTAGTTATGGCATCGCCTAATTACTTCACAGACGACGATTTTAACAAATTTGCAGATGCCAAATTAACAAATTAGACAGTCAGAATGAGAGCCAAATGGTAAGTCAAATGTAAAACCGGAGAGTTCTTGGAATGAGCAGAGGAGTGATCACTCAAGCTTGGGTGGACTTCATTGACTGATTTAGAGAAATCAATTGACATTACAACTGAGAGTTCATGGATAGTGTTGACATGAGCGTCGACTTTCTGCAAATGTAAAACCTGCACAAGGCACATCCATAAATAAAAACAAGAAATTCAATTGCAAACACAAGAGAAATTCAAAACCCAAGTTAAATTTAAGATTATCTGTGAGTTCTAAACAGAGCCCCATTTAGTACCAATTATTTTACACAAATGGATAGTCTTATCATAATCTCGTTTTTTTACACATGTTTATCCTCCCAAAATCATGGTTAGGATTTCAAGCCAAACAAGAAACTCATCTAATTACATAATCTTAAAACCAGGGACACTTTCCAGGCCTTGCAACTCAACAACAAAACACTAAAAGGTACAAAAAAACATATGAACTAGAATTTCTGAACAAAATAAAAGCAAAAAGGTTAAAAAATGCAACCACTGAACTATATACAGCTTAAATCAAGTCAGATCCAACCACGAAGACATACATCAATACGCACTGAAATTAAATAGCAAACAAATCGTAGCCCTATATATCTCAGACAAACAACCATCATAAACAAGAAAAAATAAAAATTGAAATCAAATCAGAAGAATCCTAAGCTAACCCTAGAAAAGTAGCTTCGTACCTTTCTGGTCAATGAGGAAGAAGATCTAATCTAAAGCTCGTAAAATGGAAGATGGGAATCCATTTGGGGGCTTAAAAATGGTCGTGACGAGGAAGGGAGATGGTGAACGGGGCGAGCTCGGTGGACTGAATGGTGTGATGGAGATGGCGAACTCGGTGTCCTGAAACAGCGTGACGGAGATGGCGATCTCGGCTAGTTCGGTGGACAGCGAGAGGGAGATGTGCTTCATCGATGTGTGAGAGAGGCTTTTCTGAAAGGTTCATGAGAGAATTTGAGATAATACAGTGTTTTGAGCGAGCGAGGGTTTTTTGAAAAGTTCCGCGCTCGCGAACTTAAAGTGAAATTTTGTTTAGTGCCTCCTAAAAACACGACGGTCCTAATAAGGTATTGTCGTAATTTTAAAAATCAACCCAACACATTGGTGTATTAGGTACCTTACCACGACGGTTTTATAACATTCGTCGTCTTTTATAAAGGGTCGTTTTTTGGGTGTCGTAGTTTAACAAAATTGTAGTAGTGAGGATTCAAATCTCTCCCTGCATATTAGGTGAATCAAACCACCAATCCAAACTTTCATGCTTAATTGTGATGGCGCAGCGGGCAGGGAGGGACATGCTAGAGGCTTGGGGAACTGCTCGTGAGAATGAAGGAAACTGTTTGTGTGCAGTGCGCTAGGATTGGATATTATGGGAATAGAGTTGGTGGCTGTACGTGAAGGCTTAATGATGATGGCCTTCAAGAGTTACACCCGATTTCTTCTTGCAACGAATTCTAAAGAAGCAATGTCTATGCTTAAGGGCATGTTGGATTTCGACAAAAAAAAAAGGGGGCATGTTGGATTGGTTGAGTAACGTTGGCAACGTGGATATTAGAAGGCTGCTAATTGATAGGGAGGTGATAATGCAAATGGTGTGGTACGTGCCCTTGCCAAATTTGGATTGAAGGATGGAACAAGGTTCTTTTGGGAGGATGGCGCACCTCCTTGATTGGGTTTACTTATGGAAAAAGAGAGGGAGTTGGGGTAATTTTTATCACGTTTGTGAATGCTTTCGGGAGGTGAAGTGGTACTCTTTTTTCTTGACCGGATTTTCCTCAATGGTGAGTTTTGTAAGACAAAGTTTATACTAGGCCACGTATATTCCTTCCCGTCCTTATAGTTGCTATATTGTATGTTTTTAAAGTTGCACGAAGTTCTTCTTTTTGATGAAAAAAAACTATGGTAATCCGTACAAACAAAAATTACAATGGACTCTATTATTTAGGGTCCTTTTTTAATTTATTTTGATACAAGCGATATTGAGATAGCACTACTACAAGAAAAAAGGTCAGTAGTGATCAATTTCTTTGTGACCAAATGAATACTGGTCACAAATACAGTAAATTTAATGACTGATAATACTATATGGTCACTAAAATGATTGGCATCTAATTTTTAATTTTTAATGACTAAATTTTCTGACCAGGATTTAAATTAGTCACTGAAAACAACTTAAATTATGTTATTAGTGACAAACACATATGCCAAGGTAGCCTTCCTTCTCTTATTTGATACATCAGTGACGTCCCCTTTTTTAAACTTGATTTTTTTTTTAAAACAAGAAGGGTACTGCATCAAATAGAAAAAAAGAAAAAAGAAAAAAAAGAGACGGAGCGGGACCAGAGGAAATTCAGAGCGAGCTAGGTTTTCGTTTGTTGCTCAAGTAGAGCTTGATTTTAGGTTCAATTTTGATTTCTCTTTCAATTTCGACTTTTGGTTTTCGATTAGTTTTACTACATGAAAAGGTGCCATGAGGGTTCGAACCTAAAACCACTAGTATGCAAGTCAATGCATTTTTTCACTGGGATAGACCTTGTCCTTTTTATTATAACGTTATCTTTTCTATGCAAGCCGGGGGTTTTGTTGGCCATAAGCTTCAACTTCTACGTTTAATCAAGCTCTATATAGCTCTGAGGTAATGATGTATGGCTCATTATCTGGTTCTTCTTGAGCAAGTACAGTCCAATCCGTGAAGTTGATCTGATCTCAGACACCGTTTTGAGCTAATTTGTCTCCAAAATGCAATTAGTGAGTCTCAAACTTAAAACACTGAAACAAACACAAAACAAATTAAAAGCACAAGTTTAACTCAAAAACATAACCAAATCATAAGTTAAAAGGGTACAAATTGATATGTAATTATGCACCGATCAAATACCCCCAAACCTAGATTTTGCTAGTCCTCGAGCAAAACAAAAGGAAAACAAAGATAAAAACAAACAAGAAGTTAATTAAACCACTTTCGTAGGTAACTCGATTGCATTTAGCGTATGCAACAAGCCTTTAAACCTCTAGGCATCTCTAGTAGGAGGAGTTGTGTCTCCTGAGGGTTTAACAATTACGAATACCCACAAACGTTTTTCTAATTGTACAAAACAAAATGATTAGAAAACTTATTAGATTTGTTAGTCCTTAAGCAAAACAAAAAACAAAAACAAACATAATTACATTAATTAACAAAAACAAAACAAAAACAAAAACAAACACAAAAACAAAAAAGAACTCAAACAATCTTTCCGAACATTTTCTGAAGAGAAATGACTCATGCACATGACTCAAAAGTTTTTAACAATAAAAACTCAGTTTTAGACATTATTTACAAGGTGGCAAAGTTCAAAACATAATATGCTCAAAGTGTAGTAGTGTGATGGCCAAATGCAACAAATTCTCCAATCTTAGTTTTCACACAATTTCAAAAATTATACAAAGCACAAGTTCAACTTCAAATCTCACCAAAGTTGTCCTCTCACAAATGAATCACTCAGAAGAGGGCTATAATGCATCACTCAATTATAAACATGAGAATAGAGTTAAACCATAAGGACTTAACTCGAAAATAGAAAGATGAAGAACTTGCATTAAAATGATCTCAAGAAGGACGCCAAACACTTAAAAGTAGAAAAATGAATGCAATTCAACCACATGACATTTAAGATCAATTTAGGTCTTTAGTATAGGTTGTAATGGGGCCAAGGGTGTAAGGTGAGTAAGAAATGAAGGGTATGGATAAAACAAAGTCCAAGGAACTCAAAATATAAGAGCATAAAACAATTGTTTACAAGACTTCGAATCATCTCAATGAGAATTTATTTTTACATGATCAAAACTCCTTATACCTTCATTTACAATGATTCATACTCCTTTCCTTTAATTGAACAAACACCAATTTATTTTGAAGGCCCAAAAATGAAATTTTCAATCAACCACCACTTTTCTCTTTTCTTTCACCAATTGTGTGAATTTTTTTTTCCGAAATGTAACACCTCTTCCCAAACTTAGCATGAAAAACACATCCCAATTAAAGCTCATGAGTTCCTTAGAAAGGTAAATATTTGTTTTTTCAGGCTAAGGCGAGGAAATAAAATTGGTAAATGAAAGAAAAGGTTTACATGTAGGCTCAAAATGGTTAACAATGGAAAATCATGCTTAAGCATGCATAAGGTTAGCTTGAAAGGCACAAACGATCCAAAGAATGCCTTAATATCATTTCTTTAAATGTCATGAAGTCAAATTGCACAAGAATGAATGACTTTTAAGTGTTCAACCAAATCAATGAATAATGAGATCAAACAACAACTTAGATGACAAGAAAATTAGAGTATGTATATAACACTCATGAATTGAAGGACAAGGCTCAAAAGCTCACTTTATATGGTTATATAAGTCTAATTTATGCTTCATACAATTCTTTAGATCATGCAAATCCTTTAATTGGAAAATTATGAAACAAATGACAAGTGTAAAGAATGTTTCAAACATATCATGTTAGAACAATGCCAAAATTTTTATTTTTTTAATAAATAAAAAACACTAAAATAAAATGAAATCCAATTTTTATTTAAGTCATGCAAAGATTTATCACTATCTCATCATAAGTGTTCGGAAAGTGACTCAAAACAAAACAAGACTCAAATAGAAGAAAAACAAGCAAATTTTTTATTTTTATTTTTAAAATTAAGAAAAAAAAAAACAAATACATGCTAAACTCCAATACCCCCAAACCTAGAAATGAACATTGTCCTCAATGTTTAAAAATTAGCCACAAACAATGTCATAACAACAAATGAAAGGTATTAAAGCAAATAAAAATTACAAAACACACAAAAATAAAATAAAACAATTACAAAATAAAAATTACAAAACAAACAAATAAACAAACAAAAAAAAATAAAATAAAACAGTAAACCCTAATCACACAATTCTGAAACCCAAAAACATTTTTGAAGCCCAAAGCCCACAATGAAATTAACCCACCTTGAAACCCAAACAAGGTGAAACCCGACCCAAAATGAATTCCGAAGCCCACACATTTTAATTTTAATTTTTTCTTAAAAAGGTAAAACGTGAATTATGAGCGCAAAGCGGGATTTCTGAAACGAGGGAATGTGGTCCCTGATGTCGTCTCTTGGATAGTCATGGGCAGAAGCAGGAGCCACGTGTCGACGCATAGAGGCGCCGCAGACTCCACAAGCAGAAATTACGGGGCCATGGAAAGGCGCGAAGACTTTGCTGAACGCGTCCGTTCAGACAAAGCAAGTCGTGACAAATGAGTTGGAAACGGTTGGAAAGTGAGAAGGTTGTGGGACTCGAGGAACGCTTGGGGATTCGAAAATGCTCAGACACTACACTGGCTAGGGTTTTGTCAAAGACTACATCTATAAGAAAGAAAAAGAAGGGGAAAACACAAACGCAAAAACACACAAAAGAGAAAACAAGTAAGAAAAAGAGAGAAAAAAAAAAAAGTGAGAAATCTATGGCTTCTTCCTACCCCTTTTCGTTGGATCTCAACCTAGCTCCACCGACTCAAACACGAGGCCAAGCAGTAGCACCAGGTATGGATGCCCTACTTTGCCTCCGCACGGGGCCTGTGGTGTCAATGACTCAATACTCCTGGACAACGATGTTGCCATTGGAGTTGGCAGAAATTTGGTGACTCCTAAAGATATACGTGTGTTCGGGACAAGGGATGACAATCGGGTCATGAGTGATGCCCTGGCACTGAGCATGCAGAGTACAGCATGTGTTGCAAGTTTGGTTCATCGCCTACTGCGAAGTCCCATGAGGTAGAGGTGCTGAAAGGTCAGTGAGCGGCGGAGCACAGTATGGTTGAAGAGTGTCAAAGTGCTATAAAAAGCTTGAAAAGGGAGCGGTCAAGGATAGTGGAGGTGAATCGACACCAGCTAGAAGTATTGCGAGACGAGAATAAAAACCTAACAAAGATTGTAGAGTTGTACTCTCGCGACATGCGAAAACAGCTGGAGGACCTAGACCGACCGGGTAAACGCAAGAAACCAGATCGCGAGAAAAGTTATACTGAAGCTAAGATTGCGATCTTTGGGAGCTCAAGTGATGAGCCCCAAGAGGCTGTTCGTGAAGCCCCGAAGAGGACAGGCCAGAGGGCCAAACTAAAAGCTCCTATGGTCGAGACACCGAGCGCCAAGAAGAAATGATTTCAGCTTTTATTTATTTTTTTAATTTTAAAAATGTATGTGCGTTTTTTTTTAATTGGGAAATAAAAACGTTATGTTATCTCAAAGACACGAATAACCTTAAATTTAAAGAACGACGATCAAACAAAAACATGAAAACCCAAACATGCATTATTATTTTTAGTTAAGTAAACACACAAGTAACTGCTTTTTAAAAGAAAAACTTAAGGATGACCAGTTAAGGGCCTCAGAAAACACACAGCCAGGGGATCCGGGAAGGTTGGAGGGGTCACAATGGTCCCTCTTAAAACCCAAACTTCTTAGACACCGAAGGTGCCGCCTAAAGAACTCCTAGACACTGTATAGACTGCGGTTGCTCACTGGAGTTACCAAAAGTTTAGCTCCTTCAAAGAATATCCTATGAGTTTTAAATTATACTAACTAATTAAATAAAAACAAAATAAAAAAAAACTGAAATAAACACACAATTCAAACAAGAATTTAAAAGAAGAGATGGGATTCTTGAACCAGGTGTCCAAGACGCATCTTTAATTTTATCTCTTCTTCCAACCAAATTCTTAAGAAACCTGTCAAACAAAAAAAACAAGTTAATTTTAAATTAAAAAGAAAAACAATGAATAAAGAAAAATAAAATAAAATAAAAATAAAAAGGAAAACACACTTCCCCAAACTTAAATCAAACAAAGACGACAAACGGAAAAGAAAGCACAGTTCCCTAACTAAAATAAACTAAAGATGATAGCCGAAAGGGAAAAGCAAAAACACAAAGCTCTAGAAAATGAAAGTAACGGGCAAAAATATTAAACACACGGAGAAAATAAAAAAAAAAGAAAAGTAAAGTAAAGGTGCTCCCCCTTGAAGCAATTAGGTTCGAGCATGCCCGGGAAATCCGAAATGGTGTTGGCACCCTCATCAGCATATGTCTATTTAAACCACACCTCTTCAAGCGGATGAATACCCAGCATTTCTTCCTGCAAACTCAAAGAAACACATCAAAAAAATTCAGAAACAAAACAATGGCATCCTCATGCGCTCACCTTGATGATCTCAACCTTGAATTGTCCCTTGCGCCACCGAATGCGCAGATAAGGGCCCCTACAAACCATGTCTTCCCAAACTCCACATATCATCATGGTACGGCCTCAAACTTTGCTGAAGCAATACCGAACTTTTCTGAGGCGGTGTCGAACGGGAGCAGTGCTGCTAGGAGGCATGGTTGGCAGCAAGCTCACACTGACGGATCATCTGCATGTGGCGCAGAGGTCTGACAAGGCAGCGGTGGAGGAGTCCAACAATTTAACTGTGCTCCACGCGGTCTCGGCTACCAACTTGGGCATGCGATTATTGGCGAAGACACGGGAGTGTGCCGCGCTGAGCGAGGAAGTAGCTTCCCTGAAAGCTATGTTGGCGGACTCCAGAAGCGGCTCTCCTGTGCCAATCAACACGTGGAAGCACTGCAGAGAAAGAATGAGGACCATGTGGAGCTGCTGGAGATTCTGCAAGTAAGAGAGAATAGAGGCATGCCATGAAGATGAAGATGAAGATGATGAAGATGTTGTTTTTATTTTTAATTTATTTGAATGTTTTTTTTTGTTTTTTA
This sequence comes from Prunus fruticosa, assembly GCA_018703695.1. Classification (NCBI taxonomy): domain Eukaryota; kingdom Viridiplantae; phylum Streptophyta; class Magnoliopsida; order Rosales; family Rosaceae; genus Prunus; species Prunus fruticosa. Next base: position 41,937,044 of record CM031920.1, on the reverse strand, counting down.
ACTTTTTAACTTTTTTTCTTTGTTTGCAGTGTTTGAATGAAATAAAAATGTGTTTTTAACACTCAGAAATAAACTAACTAACCACACCACGTAAATAAATACATAAACTAACTTAACAAAAAAAAAAAAAAGAAAGAAGTTCCAAATTGATTTTTTTTTTAATTTATTATAATTTATTATTATTTACAAATAACTGACCACACAAAGAAAAAAAAAACAAAGAAGTTCCAAATTTCAATTTACAAGGAAAATAAATAAAAACTCAAATTTCAATTTTTTTTTTTTTTATAATTTTTTTTTTTAAAAAAACAAATAAATATACAAGCAACTCATGGATGACCAGTTAAGGGCCTCAGAAAAATACAGCCAGGGGATCCGGGAAGGTTGGAGGGGTCACAAAGGTCCCACTTAAAACCCAAACTTCTTAGACACCGAAGGTGTCGCCTGAAGAACTCCTAGACACTGTATTGAGAGAGACGCTCACTGGAGTTACCACGAGTCAGCTCATATAAAAAATCTTTTTAATTTTTTTTAAATAAAAGAAATAGAAAATTAAAATTACTGAAATAATAACAAAACAACTAAAGAGAAAGGATTGGAATACTCCCCCTTGAAGCGATTAGGTCGAGCGTGATGCATTTGGAGGTCGCGACTTCTCCCACTACTCCACACTCCCCATTCTTATGATTGAGGTTGCCATCTCTCTCCATTTTTATTAAGCTGACATTACTTGCTAAAACAAACACATAAAACTTGAAACAGAATTAAAGGATTAGGAAATAAAAACTAAAATGGAAAGGAAAATCAACACACGTCCAGTTTCATGCTTCAAAGTAATAAGCATCAAAGTAAATCAAACTAGCTTATGAAGTTCGTTCTTTCTCAAATATGATTATCCATATGGTGTGTGGTTTTAATCAAGTATTCAGAAAAAGCATTTAGCTATGGTGTTTAGTCTAAACACAAATTCCGAACCCATTAAGAACAAGAAGAACAATATAGAACCAAGTAGAATTTAAACATGGTGTTTGTCTTCAATATCTACCCATTCATTCACTAATCAGTCCAAGAGTCATATGGTGTTTATGTAAACTTGAACAAGATATTTAATTAAGAGCAAGTGAATGAAACCATAAACTAGAAATAATCAACAAGCTACTTGAACCTTTTTGTTTTTGTGTGTTGTGTAAGCTGGGACTCAAACCCAGTTCTCTTGCTTGTCAGGCAATTGTCCTTGTCCGTTGGACTACAAACACAACTTGTCAATTAACCTCATTAACTTTAAAACATGAAACTGTCCAGTTATACAAAAGATAAAAATAAATAAAAAGTAGAAAAACCAAATAGAATCAAACAATGTTACCGATCCCGGCAACGGCGCCAAAAACTTGTTGCGTAGATTTAGCTGCACCAAAATGGGTTCAACTGCATCCTCAACTTGTGATACTCGCAAGTGCACGAACCGTTGGTAGTTTAGCGTATGTAAGTGCGAGGTCGATTCCACAGGGATTGGTGATTGAATGATCCAATTCAATTTTCCTACACAAAACAAAAGAAACAAAACAAGAAGAAAGAATGTACATTACAAGAAAAATAAATTACAACTAAGAGAACATTAAAGAGAGAATTTGAGGAAGGAAGGAAAGTGTTTGAGAGCTTTAGAGAGGGGAGAAGTGTTTGAGAGATTTGGAGAATTTTGGAAGAGTAAGGAAAGTGGTGTTTGAGAACTTTGTGGATTTTGGAAGAGCATTTGTTTGAAAGCTTTGAGAAGGGAGAAGAAAGTGTTTGGGAAATTTGGAGAATGTTTGTGAACTTGGAGAGTCTGAGAACTTAGGGAAGGGAGAGAAGGGTGTTTGTGAAGTGTTTGAGACATGGAGACTTTTGAAAGAGAAGGGAAATGTGTTTGGGAAATTTGGAGAATTTGATGAAGGAATGGGAGAAGTGTTTGGGAACTTTGAGAATCTTGGAAGAGAGTGGGAATTGTATTTGGGGAAATGTTTTAGAGCATGGAGAACTTTAAAAGAGAATAGAGAAGTGTTTGGAGAATTTAGAAGAAGAGAAAAGAAAAGTAGAATGATCTTATTACAACAATTGAGAACTACAAAGGGAAACTAAGAGAATTTGAGGGAGAGAAGGGAAGGGAGCTCTAGAGAAGTGTTTGAGAGCTCCCCCCCTTGGGGTGTGTTTACAAGCTTAGGAAACCTCACTATTTATAGGCCTAAGGAGGTTGAAAATCTGAATTATACAATTGAATTATGTAAACACACTAACTTCACCTAACACACTACACTTAATTCACCAACTTAACCTAACACACAATTGCATTTGAAAACAATTCCTCTTGTCTTTAGGCTTAGTGTTGCATCATCCACTTCAACATCTTTTGGCTCATTTGGCTGCTGCAAAATTCCACTCAAATATATGTATTGAATATGCTTCACCAAACTTTCCTACAATCAACAACACTTCATCATGCATATGTCATGCATGACAATGCATTGCAGCCAGCTTGTGGGCTCGTTTTGGGCTTGTGGCTCCAGTCTGAAAAATCTGGAAAAATATGTATCTTGAAGCTATTTGTCTTATCTTTCCAAGCATATGCATCCCAACTCAAGGAAAAATCGGAAAGGCCTTCAAATGTGATTTTTGGCCCAGTAACGCAGATGCTGCCGAATTTGACCTTAAGTTGCCAAAACATGTATAACTTTCTCTAGAAGACTCGGAATCATGAACCGTAAAATTCTACAGAAACTAGACTTCCGTATCTTTCCAATGATGTATGGCTCATTATCTGGTTCTTCTTGAGCAAGTACAGTCCAATCCGTGAAGTTGACTGATCTGCAGACACCGTTTTGAGCTAATTTGTCTCCAAAATGCAATTAGTGAGTCTCAAACTTAAAACACTGAAACAAACACAAAACAAATTAAAAGCACAAGTTTAACTCAAAAACATAACCAAATCATAAGTTAAAAGGGTACAAATTGATATGTAATTATGCACCGATCAGGTAACTCTATACAAGGACTGCATTTATGAATCGTATTGTGTATCACATATGTCTAACTAATGCGTGGTACTATAATCAATTAGGGTAGTATCCTTAGATAGGATTGGTATATTTTCATTAAAAATTGGGTAGTCTTCAACCTATAGTTTTTTTTTCTTGTAACAATAGTTTTCCGAGTTATTTACACTAACACCCCCTTAGGTTTTCGGCTTTTTCACAAAACTTCATGAGGTTTCAAAAATTACACGAACACCCCTGAGGTTTCAAATTATTTTCACAAAACTAATTTTCATTGATTGTTCGTCCAAAACTTGATGATTCATTTAAAAAAATGTGCGCAAATAACAAAATCAACCTCAATGAATGTATGTGCAATCTAATCTCAAAGGATAACTTTGTCTTTTGGAGTAATTTTTTTATATATAAAATCATCAATCTTTGGATGAAAAATCACCAAAAAAGGGTTTTGTGAAAACAATTTAAAACCTGAGGGGTGTTCGGGCAATTATTAAAACCTCAAAAGATTTTGTTAAAAAGTTGAAAACCTAAGAAGGTGTTAGTGTAAATAATTCATAGTTTTCATATCAATTGTAAATCAGTGATATTTATTCAATGTAAGTCAATAAAATTGCAGCAATTAATGTAACTGCTTTTTATTCATTTTTGGATTAGGTTTGGGCCTAAACCCTAAATCCTTGCAACCCACCCTAATAACATCTTTACCAAACCATGCTGCACGTGTACATTACATTACTACTGAAGGAAAGCCTGATGCTCATCTAGTTTCTTACGTAACCTTACCACCTAGCTAACCCAAGGGCTTCAATCAAAATTAATGTCCATAATATTATGGGGCACCCACCGAAGCTTTAATTTACAAAAACAATAATAATATGAGTTGACATTCTAACATGAAAAGATATATCCAACGCAAACACTAGAAAAATATACGAAGAAATCACGTGTTGCTCTACAAGGTTTTCTTCGTTAAAAAATTGCCAAAGAAAGAATAAAATCATGAAAAAAGTTTAGGTTGGGCATAGCACACACAATAGAAAAGAAGTACCTCTTGATAATCCTGTCGTCGTCTGCAAATACAATCGTAATAAACAAAATAAGAAGATTTGAAGTATACTAAAATCCTATCACGTTCTTGCACGTTTGCGATGCAAATATTGAGATGACAAGTTGGAAAGGTATTCAGACCGAAAAATAAAGATTCAGTACGTTATTAAATTACTATATTATGTAAGGGCCGGACCTACTTTTATTTAGGGGAGATTGACTACTTTCACCACCATCGCTAGGGCAGATCCACAATCTCAAACCAAAAGTACACATGACATCCAACTGTCAACTACCACCGGTATGGATTTATGTAAAAAATTGTAGATCGCGTACTAATGTGGACTGATGGCGATAGGACTCGAACACTGGTAAGGCTACATACTAACTCAACCCTACTCTCTTCAAAGCTCTATTGATGTCCAATTAACCCCACTTATCATTTGTGGCTCCACTCTAGTAAGGCAGCAAGGTCCTTTTTACAATAGGAAAATATTAGGAGCCATTCCACAATAGATGACGTGGCCTCTCTACAAAACAAGACCTTTTTCTTTTTTCTTTCAACTACTCTTTTAACTCAAGTCTTGTTGGCTGGTTGTACTTGTAACTAAGGTAAGCTCCACCCTCTTTCTCTTGGTAGCCTTTCCTTTCGGCAATCACCAAATTTCAATCATCACCAAAAAAAAAAATTCACAACTTGATTTAGACATTTCTTTGAACAGGTTGGTTGCAACTCATAAACCATTTATTTTAACAATATTAAAAACCTTCTTAGCTTACAATGAGAGAAGAGAAGATTATATTACAAATCAAATAGTTGATTTTATATATTTATCAACATAAGTTCATTACAAGTAGACCACTTTGGTAAACTAAATAAACATACACTACTACAAAAATCGAAAATACGACGGTAATCCACCGTCGTGTATTCGCTTTTTCAACCGTCGTGAAATCAATTGAAATCTTTTGATGCATAAAACCACGACGGTAAATCCCCGTCGTCTATTATTTGTAAAGATGACGCTTTTAATCAAAACCGTCGTCTATTATATGTAAATAGACGATGCTTTTACTCAAAACCGTCGTCTATTATATGTAAATAGACGACGGTTTTGAGTAAAAGCGTCGTCTATTTACATATAATAGACGACGGTTTTGATTAAAAGCGTCGTCTTTACAAATAATAGACGACGGTTTTTTTAAGAACTTTCGTCTATTTGATGTAAAAACGACGGTTTTTGTTAAAGAACTATGTTTTATTATATCCAAAGACGTCGGTTTTGTTAAAAAGCCATCATCAATTAAATGTGAAGACGGCGATTTCTTGAAATATTGTCGTGTATGAACTCTAAGACAACGATTTTTTAGTAAAACCTTCGTTGATTGTATATAAAAAAGACGTTATGGTGTTAAAAGAGGTCATTGCTAATATATACAGATGACGGTTTTTCCAATAAAACCATCGTTTTATTATCTTTAGTTTTTTGAAGAGTCAATAGTTATTACATAGTCAACCAATCTTTATTCTATTACATACATACTTCCTACCTATAATTAGAAATAACGGAGCTCACAAATTCTACTAATTTGATTTTAACTTCATCAATTTGTTCTTAGGTTGACTTAGCTCTACCTTCTTGCACATTTTCCAAGTTGTTGGTGTCGGAAAAGGAAAGACCTGCACAAAAGAGACCCCAATACTCTTAAACATAAACTTGTTTAGCAGTAACCTAACCTTAGCAAAAAGATCTATGTAGCTCTAGAATGACAACAGAACACAATTGGCATAATTGGCAAAGTACCTGTTTTTGTGGTGGCACCATAACCTGTTCTTGTGGTGGCACCATAACCTGTTCTTGTGGTAGCACCATAACAAACGAAAAATCAGAGATTCAGAAAATTAACAATGAAATTCCAAAATAATTAAAGTAAACAACAAAAACAAAAAGTATTTTGGACCTGATGATGTTGTCGGTCCAAAAACAAACGGATCTAGTGAGGGATGGGTATGTTTTGCCTCATCTTCTTCGTCAGCTTCTTCTTGATTATGAAGGCCTTGTGGGACGGCTGTGCATATTTATAAAAAAACCCAAATGAGAAACTCACTTAAATCCCACGAAATTAGCACAATACATGAACAAACATATATATATATATAGACCGATTTCCATAAGTCTTTCTAGATCGAGTCGCTGAGTTTGATGAGCGAGTTGAGTGCCTGAGAGCGAGATCTTCTTTGAAGAAAGTGAAGGTCGGAGATCTTTCAAATCAAACCTTTCAACCAGCTTTGATTCTCAAATACAGAACCTCCCTCTACATCTTATGGATCTCCGAAGACCTCAATCTCTCAACTCCTTCATTGATATCGATTTTTTGATGATTTTGTAGAAAGTTTCATGAGGGTGTTTTAGAGAGTGCAGTAGGGTTTCAAGGAGGGAGAGATAAGGTTTTTAGAGACGGGGGGAAAATTTGAAAATTTGTCGAGCGCGAATTCACTTAAGTAGCCTTTTTTTAGCGTGTTTTAAAAGACGACGCTTGTTAATGAGAGATAAGGTTTTCAAAGACGGGTGAAAATTTGAAAATTTGTTGAGCGCGAATTCACTTAAGCGGCCATTTTTTAGCGTGTTTTAAAAGACGACGCTTTTAAAAAAAAACCGTCGTCTTAACATATAATAGACGACCCTTTTTTAAAAAACCGTCATCTTTACTTCACAATAGACGACCCTTTTTTTAAAAAGCATCATCTTTACTTCATAATGGACGACCCTTTTTATAAAAAAACCGTCATCTTTACATATAATAGACGACCCTTTTTATATGAAAAAGGGTCGTCTTTACTTCATAATAGACGACCATTTTCATATAAAAAGGATCGTCTTTACTTCATAATAGACGACCATTTTCATATAATAAGATTTTGTGGTATCCACTAGTGTAAATATTTTAAATTGAAGATCAAATTGAGTCATTGTATTCATATAGGGTCAAGGAGTGTAGCTGTAAAAAAATCATCAAAATCGGAGTTAAAATAACCGTTAAATCGTGATTTTTCGTTTATAACCATCGAAACGTTTTGTCCTATTACTTAATCTCTGAATGTTTATTTTTTCCGATTTTTGGCGTATATGATCTCGAAGTGTAAACAAACAAATTTGACGGTTGGATCGTTGAAACTAGTTTCGATAGAATGCGTATGCCATCAAAACAATATATTCACTAACAATTAAGAGTTTATTTATACTTTTATTAAATATAACATAAGATTTTGTGGTATCCACTAGTGTAAATATTTTAAATTGACGATCGAATGCAGTCATTGTGTAATTGATACTTAGGTGACGAGAGGTAAATTTAACTAAACAAACAAGACACAGCAACTCAACAATCAAAGGAACACACAGAGTATGCCACAAAGTACCTGCAGCCCTAGAAGATTACTAGTGACAACCTAGGAACTCAGATGGACCCATCAATCTAGGCATCCCCTGTGCTAGCAACAACTATGGTGAAAGTGTGTGAAGTCATCATTATCAAGTAAACAGCAAACAACAGATATAGATGACTAGTCAACCACCAAGAACAGAAACCCAGAAAAATCTACAGATATGCAAAACAGATTTTGTTTACCCAGAAACCCACCATTGGGAAAAACTGGAGTCATCAACCGACTAGGCAATCCACTAAGTAGAAAAAGATTCTTACAAAGGAATACAAGCAAGCTCAAGCAAAAACCTAGATCTATTTAGGAAGATGAGCTTTACCTCCTTTGTGCAATCTTCTTCTCCAACTTAGCAAAGCTTGAAGCTTAGTTCTTCATGGCAATGGCAGCTCCTTCTCCAGCTCGATCATCCCATAGCACTAGCTTGCAAGCTCAAACTCAAACCGAAACCAAACTTTGGATTCAAGGGAGAATGACCAAGTTTCTTCAAGAAACCATACTGTTGAAGAAATCAGTCAAGAATCCGATCTAGATCTAAATGAGAGAATGATTTAAAAAGGCTAGATGCAGATTCATATTTCAAAAGCAGTTTTTCAAAAAGAAATCAATTAGAAAAACTCATAGATGAAATATATGGTTTACTCTTGAGGAAGAAGAAGAGAAAGATAGCAAGCCAATCTTTCCAAAACTTCCACACAAAAGAGACGGCTTCCAAATGAGGGATAGGTCAGACTGACACATGGCAGAGAGAGAAAAATAGAATAGGACAAAACAGATGGTTAACCAGCTGGAAATTGCACTGAGCAAAGATGACTAGTCATCTTTTATGAAAACAGTTTTAATGCATGATATGCAATGCATGATTTACCTTTGTCAAATTGCTTGAACCTCCATAGGATAGATGAGATTTAAGAACACCTAGAGATGCTAATCTTAATCTATCCTTGAGCTTGATAAATACATATAAAAGACCTATTACAAAATTGTCAAGGGAAGCCAAAAGAATTAATCAAAATTCATACATTAACACATTGTATTCATATAGGGTCAAGGAGTGTAGCTGTAAAAAATCATCAAAATCAGAGTTGAAATAACCGTTAAATCTTGATTTTTCGTTTATAACCGTCGAAATGTTTTGTCCCGTTACTTGATCTCTGATTTATTTATTTTTTCCGATTTTTGGCGTATATGATCTCGATGTGTAAACAAACAAGTTTGACGGTTGGACCGTTGAAACTAGTTTCGTAGAATGCGTATGCCATCAAAACAATATATTCACTAACAATTAAGAGTTTATTTATACTTTCATTAAATATAACATAAGATTTTGTGGTATCCACTAGTGTAAATATTTTAAATTGATGATCGAATGCAGTCATCGTATTCATATAGGGTCAAGGAGTGTAGCTGTAAAAAATCATCAAAATCAGAGTTGAAATAACTGTTAAATCTTGTTTTAAAAAAACCGTCATCTTTACTTCATAATAGACGACCCTTTTTAAAAACAAATCGTCATCTTTACATATAATAGATGACCCTTTTTAAAAAAAAAACTGTCATCTTTACTTCATAATAGATGACCCTTTTTATAAAAAAACCGTCGTCTTTACATATAATAGACGACCCTTTTTATATGAAAAGGGTCATTTTTACTTCATAATAGACGACCATTTTCATATAAAAAGGGTCGTCTTTACATATAATAGACGACCCTTTTTATATGAAAAGGGTCGTCTTTACTTCATAATAGACCATTATTTTCATATAAAAAGGGTCGTCTTTACTTAATAATAGACGACCCTTTTTATATGAAAAGGGTCGTCTTTACTTCATAATAGACGATTATTTTCATATAAAAAGGGTCTTCTTTACTTCATAATAGACGACCCTTTTTATAAAAAAAAACCGTCGTCTTTACTTAATAATAGACGACCCTTTTTATAAAAAAATCGTCATCTTTACATATAATAGACGACAGTTATTTCAAAACAACCATGTCTTTACCAAAAAAAAGACACTTGATTTTTAAAAGACGACGCTTGTCATACCTGCTGTCGTTGTTTTTTGGTCAGATTTTAACTTCTGAAGAAAAGCTTTTTAATAAGACGACGCTTTTTTATTTGTGTGCGTCGTTATAAAAAAATTCTCAACATATCTCCATTTTTTAGTTGTTTAAGTCACTTATCCACGACGGTTTTTTGTTACCGTCGTCTTTTTAAAAACAACGACGGTTTTTTGTTCTACCGTCGTCTTTTTCTGGTCATCTTTTGCCCTTTTTGTAGTACTGATAAGAAATCCACATTCATCATAGATGATCAAGAAAAACAACCATCCAATGTGAAGAATTTGCCATGTACAGGAAATATGAAAACTAAATTCTACTAAAAATAAAAGTGAAAATGAGAACGGGCAAATCTTAAAACTTAATATTGTGTTTGGACTAACCATCCCAAAAAAATAAATCATGCAGTGGGAGGAGTTTGTTGTTGGTTTAAGTCGTCGGTGGCCAGAGGTTTACATCTCTAGTTATAGGAGTTGGGAGATTGTAGGAAAGAAAATGCCACTGAGAGAAGAGGGTATGGACTTACCCTGAGTTAAAAAAAACTAACAAACAAGTCTTGAGTTAAAGGAGTTGAAAGAAAAAAGGAAAAGAAAAAGAAAAAAAAAGGAAAATATGTTGTTTTGTAAAGAGGCCATGTCATATGTTGAGGAGGAATAACTCCTGATATATCAAGAATCAAGCATTTTGAGATGACAAGTCAACTCAGTGAGGTATTAAATTAGGTATGCAAGGGTCTTGAGAAATTAAATGGTTGAATGTTTTGTTGTATTCCAAACGTCAAATAGTACAATACATATATAGAGGCATAACCTTATATCAATCCTACTGTTAAGGCTTTGAAGTCGTGATCCAATATTAGTGGGATTTGACCTACACTAATTTGGGCAAGTAAAGATATTACAAATATTTACAAAGATATTTCTTAGTACTCCCCCTCAAGTTGGAGAGTGAATATCATGAAGTCCCAACTTATCGCGCAATATCGCAAATTGATCCTTCCCCAAGGCCTTTGTAAAAACATCTGCCAATTGGAAGCGTGTAGGTACATACGAATGACTAATTATTCCAGCTTGTAGTTTTTCTTGAACTATGTGACAATCAATTTCGATGTGCTTTGTATGCTCATGAAAAATAGGATTAGCTACAATATACAAAGTTACCTAATTATCACAAAACAATGGTATAGGAGTTGTCCGTGAGACTTTTAAATCTTATAGTATAAAGTGTAACCAAGTCAACTCCAAATATGTGTTGGCCATAGCTTAATATTCAGCTCCTATTGATGATCTTGAAACATTGGTTTGTTTCTTGGATTTCTATGAGATGAGTGAATTTCCAAGAAAAACACAATATCTTGTAATTGATCAACTTGTCGCATGGCATCCGCCCCAATATGAATCACAAAAAGCTTTTAATGTAAGATTATTGGCAGCAAAAAATAACAAGCCTTGACCTGGAGTCCCCTTGATGTATTTAATGACCCGTACGACGACATCCCAATGAGATCTGGGGACTGATGCATGAATTCACTCATGTGTTCGAACAGGATAGACTATATCAAGCCTTGTGACAGGTAAGATAGATCAATCGACCAACTAGTCTCCTGTATTTGGTTGGATCATTTAGTAATTCTCCATCTATGGGAGTGAGTTTCAAATTCTGTTCCATTAGGAACTTGTCTAAGCGTGCACCTAGAAGTCATGAATCGTGCAAAATATTAAGTGCGTACTTTCTTTGAGACATGAAAATACCTTTCTTGGAAGCGATTGAGAAGTAACTTTTTGTGACATTCCATTTCTTGAAGATTATTTCCTGTGAGAAGTATGTCATCAACATAGATAAGAAATGCAGTAAATGAAGTGCCTTGAGCCTTAGTAAAAAGAGAATAATTAGCTTTGGACTATTGAAAATCGGCCTTTTAAATGGTATGTGAAATGGTGGAAAATCAGTTTCTGGAAGCCTGTTTGAGGTCATAAAGGGACTTGTTAAGCCAAAATACAACGTTCTCCACCTGCGGCGAAGACCAAGTGGAGGCTCCGTGTACACCACCTCATGTAAATCGCCATGGAGAAAAGAATTCTGAACGTCTAATTGGTGGATGAACCAATGTTCAGGAGCAGTAACAGTAAAAAGACAACAGAGGGTAGTGAGTTTGGCTGTAGGGGAGAAATTCTCCTGATAATCAATGCCCTCAATTTGAGTGTAGCCTTTAGAAACAAGCCGAGCCTTGTAGTGCTCTATGGTGCCGTCAGACATGTATTTGATTTTGTAGACCCATTTGCAGTCGATCGGTTTATGACCAACACGCAGCGGAGCCAAAATCCAGGTGTTATTGCGCTGCAAAGCCTCTAGTTCTCCAGTCATGGCTTGGCTCCGATTTAGATAAAGAATAGCTTGAGCATAGGATGTGGGTTCTGTGTGACCTGTAATGTTAGCAAGAAAAGCATAATGGGTAGAAGATAAACAAGAGTAGGTACGGAAGTGGGAAAAAGGATACCAAGTACCTGATGCAAAACAAGGCGTTGAGGTTGAGAGATTGACGTAGTTGGACATGTGGTAGTCTGTATGCCATGCCAAAGGATATTTAGAGCGAATGGACTGTCGGGGGGGGGGGGGGGGGGGAATGAAAGGAGTTCGATGATCTGTATGTGGAGGGGTAGGGTCAACGGATGGGGACAACACAGGCGATGGGATGTGCGTGTAGGACAAAGGTGGGATATGAGAGGTGGGGTTGTTAGGCTCGTCATGCACGTTAGAGAGGGACAGAGCAGGTCAGGAGCGTCTGGTGGGTCAGCTGGTGGGTTGGCCGTCTCAGCTGGTGGGTTGTGTGTATCGGCTGGTGAGGTCCAGCTGTCAAGGAAATCATAGGAAAGGTGGTTCTGGGGAGTATGTGGGGTAGGTGACGCCGAAAATTGAGAGAAAGGGAAGGTATTTTCACATAATCGGGCATCACGGCTGACTAAGAATTTGTTTGTCTCCAAATTGTAGAGTTTGTAACCCTTTTGGCCAGTAGGATATCCAACAAAGATAGAATGTGTGGCACGGGGATCAAATTTATGAATAGGATGGACAACAGTTGCATAATAGAGACAACTAAAGACTTTCAAGTGGTCGAGTGATGGGGGACGGTTGTATAACAATTCAAAATGTGATTTAGTAGAGAGTAATGGTAAGGGTAATCGGTTAATAAGATAGACAGTGGTCAAGACACATTCACCCCAAAAATAGTTGGTAAGTGAGATTGAAAAAGTAATGCACGTGCGATGGTGAGAATGTGGCGATGCTTGCGTTCGACGACTCCATTTTGTTGTGGAGTGTAAACATAAGTGCACTGATATTCAATGCCATTATTTTGACAAAAATTCCCTCATGGAGAAAAATTAAGACCCATTGTCTACCGGAATGGTTTTAATGTTGGCATGGAATTGAGAGAGGGCAAAAGCAACAAAAGATTTGAGAAGGTTTTGGGTTTCAGATTTATGCTGCATCAAAAATATCTATGTGCACCTAGTAAAGTCATCCACAATGGTAAGAAAGAAACGTGCCCCTAAATGTGTGGGAATTTTGTGTGGATCCCAAATATCACAATGTAACAAATCAAATGAAGCTTTAGTTGATATTTAACTTAGAGGAAATGGAAGTCTTGTTTGTTTGGCCATGGGACAAATACTACAATTATTATCAAAAGTAATAGTATTGGAAGACAATAATGGAGAAGTTAATCGAAGACGAGAAGGGGACAGGTGTCCAAGTAGCATGTCCCATAAATGGGATGTGAGGGAAACTTGATATGAGATAGGTGTCCTTTGTAATGGAGACATGTAATAGAGACCACCACGCTGTTTACCCAAGCCAATCATCTTCCCCATAGCCAAGTCCTGCAAGACACAGAAGGTAAGAAACAAAATGGCACAACAGTTTAGAGAATTAGTGAGTTTGCTGGCAGACATTAGATTTAAGCGAAAAGATGGAACACACAAAACTTTGTCTAATGTAGGGGTGGGCATCTCATCCGAATTATCCTCGTACCGACCGTACCGTACCGACGGTTTGGTTTGGTTTGGTTAAATAATTATTTTTTAATTTTAATTATTCCGATCCGATTTAATACCGAAATATTTGGTTTGGTTAACGGAAACAAAATTCCTAACCCGACGGAAACCCGTACCGATCTGATATTTATACTTATTTTATTATTTAAATACAAAACAAAGAAACCAAAGGTAAATACAATCAGCATTTTGTATAACTTCTTTATCACCATTGTATCACTACTTTATCACCATTGTATCACTTATCCGGGTACCTGTAGCACTTTTTGGTTAGAGAGGGAACTTCCTATGTTTTCTAGTTTCAACCTTTGTCCTGTTTTTTACCTGTAAGTTTCAAACTGTTGATCCAAATTTTATATTCTTTATATGGTTGGATTCAGCATGAAAAAATAAAGAACCCAAAGCGTAACAAATGTCAAAATTATTTATATAATTGTAGAGAATTCAATAAAAAGAACACTCAAAAGTTCAAACAACAAACACAAGTGGCTCCCAATACATCTTGAGTACATATTGAATGATATAGTGACTAAGTTGTTTGATTTCATACTTGGATGAATTAGGTTATTGGATTTTTATATTTTAAAAGGATAATTTGGTGTATTTGTTCAAGAACTTATGTTATGTGAAAGTATTATAAAATGTATTTTTATTAGTATGTTTTTATTACGGTACTACCGTGTATATGGCCAATCCGAATTTAATATTAGGTTAACCGATCCGAAGTTTACCGAAGTCTTTGGTTTGGTTAACGGAAGAGAAAATGGTCTACCGAAGTCTTTGGTTTGGTTAACGGAAGAGCCTCCTACCGTTTCGAACCGAATTACCGTGCCCAGGCCTAGTCTAATGTGATATTTGAATTGAATGGTATGGTGCCAGTGGAAGTGATTGGGGCACAAGAACCAATGTGTAAATTAATAATGGGAATTTGTGATGATTCGGTTTTAGAGAAAAGTGTGGGGTCATAAGTGATGTGATCAGTAGCTCCGCTATCTAAAATCCAAGGTATGGTAAACACATAATTTATGGAGGGAATGGAAAAAGGAGCCAAACCTGCAACATTTGCATAAGCATTGCAATTACTAAAGGATTGAGTTGAACTCATCATAGAAACGACAGGTGCTAGTTGTTGAAGTTGCCTTGTAGAAAGCCCATGTAAAGGGTTGGATTGAAGGGCCAGCTGGGTTGGTGCTCTGAAACCATGCGGCTGGGTTGGTGCGCTAAAACCATGCGACGGCCCCATGCGCTGAGCTTGTGTCTGCTGTGTGGGCAGCAGGAAAGGACCCACGCGGATTGATGTTCCCTTTAGACCCTTGACGTTGTTTCTTGGATTGATTGTGCCTACTGCCTTGAGTTCCTGTGTCATTGGGAACCCATGTCCCAATTTTAAATTTACATCTATCCTTAGTTTGACCTCTCCCGTCACAATACTTGCAATGGAATTGAGAGTTTGACATTCTTCAATTGTATGTTTGTGGAATTATTCGACATATTATTTGATTGGTTGTGAATCACAGCGGTGACGGAAAAATTCTCTGTTGGTCCTAATGTTATATGTCGCTATGTTTCGTCTTGAACGACCAGTGAATAGGCTTGGCGGACATTAGGCAATGGCGACATCATGAGGATGTTGCCATGGACACCGTTTTAGGTGTCGTTGCATCATCCGATCCTCTTCCTTTTGTGCATTGTGTGCTTTCATCTTGTTACATGTGAGAGGGGTTTGATATGTTTCTAATTCATCCCAAAGAGCTTTGAGTTTTTTGTAGTAGTCTGAAACCGTCATGGTGCCTTGTGAGAAAGAGGCGATGGATTTCTGTATCTGATATATGGTTGGTGCATTCTTTTGCGAGAATTGATCTTTGAAATCTTGCCACACTTGATGGACAGTCTTGGCATGAACGACTGCTTTGGCCAGATCGGGTTCCACTAATTAAGTGAGCAAGCCATGATAAAATCATACTGTTGCATTGATTCCAGAGAGCATATTATGTTGGTTGTTTAGTTTTTGAAGGAGGTTGAATGGATCCATTGACAAAGTCAACTTTGTTCTTAGCTGCAAATTCACTAAATTTTAGATCTATTTTCAAACTCGTATATGAATTATTGATGATTTATAAACTCATACACAAACCCAAATAAATCCTACAAATCGCCCCCTCCTTTGATTAGACTTTTAGGTCCCCTTTGGTTTGTAGAAAGAATTTGATGAGAAATCATTTCCCATGTCTTTTCCGAATGGTATGAGAAATGTAAGACTTATTTGCCATATTTGATAATGTTGTGAAAGTAATTAGAAAATATCACTTTATTTCATTTCCCATATTTGGTGTCTATAGAAATTGAAAATAAATTGTGTTTTGTTTTTCAACTATACCCCTGTTAGAAATAAGTAAAAGAAGAATACCGAAAGTCTTTGTTGGATAAAATTGTAGTTATAAATTGTTTAGTAGGGGCAAATTGGCCATGAAAAAAAGTATATTTAATTATTGCCTTAGTTTCCCATGTGTCAGGAAACCGTTTCTTATGCATGGAGTTACCAAACATGAAAGCCGTTTTTCCCATGAACCAAACACATTAGTAAACTAGTTCTTATTCGTTCAAGGAAGATTGTGCGGCGTACTTCTATTATTTTGTATATTTTGTATAGCCAAAAACATATTAAGAAATTTGAACATTCTCGTATATGTGGGCCAAGGAAGTGTGCCCCAGCCCTCTTTAACCTGAGTTTGGTCCACCTCTTCGTACATTAGAGTAGTCAAAATATTGCTTTGTCAGAAAGAGGAAAAGAAAAAAAATATTGTGCATTCCCTTTCCCTTCTATTAAACATAATCTTGCTAATGAAAAAATGTATATGTTAGAAAGCACCCCTTTTATAGGTTTCTCCATCGTACTGAACTGTAACAGGGTTGAAAAATGCCTTTAATTTTTCAACCCTTGTCCAACACTTAGACTCCTCCTAAGTCAGCCTTCTCACACCTCCAACTCGTGAGGCTTTAGAATTCACGTAGCGGTACAAGTGATTACCAACACTCACTCAAGCAAGACTTCCCTACAAAGGAAAACTCTCACATAAACATGTACGGGCAAAAGTTCCCAACCTTCTATTCTCAAATAGCAAAGGATTACAAGCTCTTACTTTTTGTTGGACTACCACATCACTTGGTATCTCAAATTTACCTTCACAATGTATTTATAGGCATAAACTATGTAGATGATACCCCCATCTACTTAGGAAATGTTAGCAACCCTTAGATCTACCACCTAGACATTTGTTTCTATCCAAAAACTTGCCTAGCCCACTCAAGCCGCCACCTTGCGGCCCATTTAGTCATGGAGTTGATTTTTACTCATTTCAGCATGTATATCAGCCAACTGCCACGATGCACGAACGCTGTGCGCACTGCCGCCGGTCCTGTGTTGTGCGTACATGCGTAGCGTGCTACTGCCTTGCGCCTAGTTTTGTCAACATCCGTTGCGCACGCTGCACGCGCTACCTGCCAGCATGCACTACGCACACCTGCGCTCATCTGCGGCAGCTCCAGTTGGCATTTGTCAATAGCGCCTGTGTACAGGCCGACTGTTGGTTTTAAAACATTTTTAAGAAGTTCATTTGAATATTAAACATGCATTTAATCAAATTAATCGCAGCGGAAGAATATGGTGGTTGTTTAAATTTAAAAACAAAACTTCTTCCAAGTATCTTAACCATGAACATTGATATGTTTTTCATAAATTAAAATTCAAGAGAAAGGATAAGATCTAATTACCCTTGAAGAAATTTATGAACCAAGTTGTGTTTTGGTCTTCTCTTGATGATTTTCCTTTGTTGATCTCCTCTTGATCTTTCTCTTCCTTGTTAGCCACAAAAGTATATGGCCTCTAAGTCTCCACACCAATGGAACCTTGAGATGAGAAGAGGTATCTTGAGAATACTTGGATGCTAGTGCAAGATTCTCAAGATTGGTTTCAATCTAAACCACTTTGAAAGAAGATTGTGTTTCACTCTTGAAAACTCACAACTATCTCTCTTTGATCTCCCAAACCTCTTTGGTTGATGTTGGATTGTGTTTGTGTGTCAAATGAGCTTATGGAAACAATTCCCATACACATGCACTTAACCATTTTCGGCCAAATCCCATTGGGCTTCCAAAATTGGGCCTTATGACACTTAAAACCATAATATTTAGGCGTCTTAACCATTTAAGGTGTGCGATCCATTAGGTTCTAATTTAGCAAGGCAGTGGGAAAACATTAGAACTCTTTCTAACCAACTGGAATTAAAACCCCTTTTTAATTCTTCCTTTATTTGGATTGATCACAATCAATCCTAGGACTTCCACAAGCCAAGAGTGACATCTAGCAATATATCATGGCTACCCAAGCTAATTAGAATAGATGAAGAACCTATTCAGTTGGAATTGCAATGCAATACGGTCCTTCTCTTATACAATGTTTCCAATCATATTATTAGGGTACGGATTGATAATGTCAAACCCCTAATATGATTAACCTCATATGATTGAATAGAACATAATTAAAACCACTTTCTAAATCATGTTCAAGTACTGGTGACATTATGGTTGGAACCACATTTAGTTCGGTAATGAACTTTTTCATCCAAACAGCTTCCTTTGTCGCTTCTGAGGCAGCAATGTACTCAGCTTCAGTGGTGGAGTCAGCAGTAACACTTTGTTTACAGCTTCTCCAACTAACAACGCCTCCATTCAGAATGAAGACGTACCCAGATGTGGATTTACGATCATCAACATCAGATGCGAAATCCGAATCAGGAAACGTTTCCACTCGTAACTCTGATGTTCCTCCATAAACAAGGAACATATCCTTAGTCCTTCGTAAGTATTTAAGGATACACTTAACAGCTCCCCAATGATCTAATCCTGGGTTTGACTGATATCTACTTGTTATACTAACAGCATAACTGATATCCAGTCTTGTACAAACCATGGCATACATGAGACTCCCTATTGCTGATGCATAATGGACTTTACTCATCTGATGTATCTCTTCAGGAGTTTTCTGGACACATGTTCTAGAGAAAGGTGAAGTCCATGTCTAACTGGAAGTAACCCTTTCTTAGATTGTTCCATATGAAATCTCTTTAGCACCTTATCTATATACAAGGATTGAGATAATCCAATTATTCTCTGAGATCTATCACGGTAAATCTTTATTCCAAGTATATAAGATGCCTCTCCTAAATCTTTCATTGAGAATGATTTAGTGAGCCACAGCTTCATTGAAGATAGCATTCCTATATCGTTTCCAATAATCAGTATGTCATCCACATGCAACACTAGGAATACTACCGAACTCCCACTGACCTTTTTGTACACACATTGGTCATCCATGTTTTGCATGAAGTCAAACGATTTGACAACTTCATCAAAGCGGATGTTCCAACTCGTAGAAGCTTGCTTCAACCCATAAATGGATTTATGGAGCTTGCATACCTTATGCTTATCAGCTGTAGAAATGAAACCTTCAGGTTGATCCATGTAAAGTTCTTCCTGAAGGTGGCCATTAAGAAAAGCCGTCTTCACATCCATTTGCCAAATCTCATAATCATGGTATGCAGCTATTGCAAGCAAAATCCGAATAGAGTTTGTCATAGCGACAGGAGAGAAGGTTTCTTCATAGTCAATCCCTTCTCTCTGCTTGTAGCCCTTTGCTACTAGCCTTGCCTTGTAGGTTTCTATTTTTCCATCTGAGCCTATCTTCCTCTTAAAGATCCATTTATTTCCTATTGGTACAATACCAAGAGGCGGATCAACTAGAGTCCAGACTTGGTTGGTATACATAGAATCCATTTCGGATTTCATGGCTCCAAGCCATTTCTGTGCGTCAATGTCTACATTGCCTCATTGTAATTCGAAGGGTCTTCAATATCCTTACAATCACTTAGGAGATTTAACTCTCCTTCGTTTTCATGAAGGAAACCATAATACCTCTCAGGCATTCTTCTAACCCTACTTGAACTACGCGGAGTTTGTGTCATATCAGTTTGTGGATCTGGGATTGCATTCAGTTCAATGTTGATTTCTAGCTCTTTGGACAATTCCTTGAGTTCTATCTCATGTCCCCCTTTCCCATCAAGAGCGTATTCTCTTTCCAGGAAGGTAGCTGACCTTGCAACGAACACCTTTTGCTCGTCGATGTGATAGAAGTAATATCCCATAGTTTCCTTGGGATACCCGATAAATCTACACTTCACTGACCTTGCATCTAGTTTATCCACATCTTGTCTTTTGACATATGCTGGACAACTCCAAATCTTGATATAACCAAGACTTGGTTTCTTCCCAAACCACATTTCGTATGGAGTTTGTGGAACAGATTTGGAAGGCACTCTATTTAACAAATGAATTGCTGTTTCAAGTGCATATCCCCAAAAGGATATAGGTAAATCAGTATAGCTCATCATGGAATGAACCATATCCATTAAGGTTCGATTTCTCCTTTCAGAAACACCATTATGTTGTGGAGTCCCTGGTGGAGTCCATTGTGATAAGATGCCATGTTCCTTGAGGTAATCAAGAAACTCTGTGCTTAAGTATTCACCTCCTCGATCAGATCTAAGGATTTTAATACTCTCGCCTTTTTGGTTTTCAACTTCATTTCTGAATTCCTGAAACTTTTCAAAAGATTCAGACTTATGCTTCATTAAGTATAAATACCCGAACCGTGAATGATCATCAGTAAAGGTAATGAAGTATGAATAACCTCCCCTTGCGTTTGTAGACAAAGGTCCACATACATCTGTGTGGATTAACCCCAACAACTCTGTAACTCTTTCTCCTTTTCCTGTAAAAGGAGACTTGGTCATTTTACCTTGTAGACAAGATTCACAAGTAGGCATAGGAGCAGGGTCTAAAGATCCAAGGCATCCATCTTTTGCCATCCGGTGAATCCTATCTTGGCCAATGTGTCCAAGTTTGAGGTGCCACAATTTAGTTGAGTTATCCACTTCTCTAGGCCTTTTAGGTCTAGGTGCATCTTTATCTATACAGTTAATACTACCATTCATTTCTAAATGAAAAAGACCATCAATCAAATTTGCATAAGCAATAATTCGATTATTATGTGAAATAGAACAAAGTAGTTTGTCAAACAAAACAACAAATCCGTCTCTTAAAAGCATAGAGACAAATATTAAGTTCTTTACACAACCAGAAATGAAATAACAATTATTCAAATTCAGGGTCTCCCCGGAAGGTAGATTGAGACGATAGGTGCCTACAGCTTTGGCAGCTACCTTAGTGCCATTACCCACAGTTAGCACCATTTCTCCTTTTCCGAGTCTTCTACTTCCTACTAGTCCCAGCACACAATTGCAAATATGTTGACTAGCTCCTGAATCAACTATCCAGGTAGAAGTATTAACTGTAAAAACTGATTCAAGAACAAGAGTGTTACCTTCCGAAGGCTTGTTCTTTAAGCTTGCGAGGTAATCCTTGCAATTTCTCTTCCAATGTCCATCCTTTCCACAGTGAAAGCAAGTTCCTTTCGGTTCCTTGCCTTTCTTTGTTATTTTTCCTCCCTTGGGTTTTAGAAAACCTTTCTTCTTCTTTCCCTTATCCTTACCTTTCGGTTTGGATTTGGAAGAGGATGAAGAACTCTTTTCAAACACGGCAACTGTCCCTTTCAACCATTTTTCCTTTGAGATATTATTTTCAGCTACTATAGCCATATTGAGTAGCTCAGGTAAGGAACTTTCCATCTTTCCCATATTATAGTTCATAACAAATTGGGAAAAATCTGATGAGAGGGACGAAAGAAAAAAATCTTGTTGAACTTCAGCATTAAATGGACAATCCAATTTTTCCAATTTCTCAAGCAATGATATTATCTTGAGACCATGCTGATTAACCGGAGTCCCTCTTGTCATCTTGGTGTTGACAAGTTCACATATTGTATTGAATCGTAAGCTACGAGTAGCTTCACCATATAACTCATTAAGGTGAAGCAATATGGAAGCACAATCATCCATATCTTCATGTTGTTTTAGTAGCTCATCATTCATGGATGCTAGTAAGTAACATTTACCTCTACTATCATCCTTAACATGCTTCTCATAAGTAGTTATTTCTTCCTCAGTAGCCTCTTCATCAGGAGGAATATGTGGTGGGGCTTGTGTCAACACATAATCAATCTCATCCATTTTAAGGACAAGTTTCATTTTGCGAAGCCAACCCGGATAGTTCGTGCCATCAAGGATGTAATTGTTAAGTATCGATGAGATTGGGTTTTTAACGGCCATTTGAAAATTCTGCAACAACGTAAACAAATTTTAGTTTAGATTAATCTTCTACCAAAAACTTAGGGTCTTTAAGTCATTATGGTAGCTCCCACTATTTTTGGCAAATTTCATATCCCTCTTGAAATCCGAGAGTTTCCGTTGAAACTCTTAGTGGGGATGGGAGTCTCAATTTCAAATAGTTTTCCTCAACCTAACAGTTTGTTGGATTGCTATCTTACTAATGAGAGGATACTCTTATCCAATCACATCATTCATGTGAATACCCATCACTATGGCCTCTAGAGAACTAGACCTCAACCTAATAGTTTGTTGGTTTCGTTCATCTTAGTTAAGTTATTCCCACCATGCTTGTGGGTATAGGGTTTCAAGCATGACCTCAACCTAACGATTTGTTGGCCACACTCGTTATCTATCCGCACTACATCAAGTATGTGTAATAGGCTTCCCTTGGATGGTTACAAGTACTGGATGCTGCCACTAAATATTTTAGAAACCATTTGCTTAAGATAGCGAGAATACATGGTGCTATTAATTGGTTAATTATTGTCATTACCGAACATTCCAATTGCATTGGGCTTATAGGATGATTATGGACTTTCTTGTTGATCCAACATGAGCCACCATGTTGGATCATGGTCTTGGAAGGTGATTCATTTTAATTACGCGCGCATAAAAATAAATTAGGCATGAAAGCCATTTCAATATTACATAGCCAAATAAATTAGGTATGAAAGCCATTTCATTATTACATAGCCAATCAAAATGAATACATATCCAATAAGCGGCCAATCACATAGCTCAATTGTTTGGTCTATGTCCATAACCATCCTTTAATTATTCAAACGCTTTAAACAATTAAACTAGCAATGTAAGTACATGCTCTTGGGTTGCATACATATGTGGGTTTAATTCAAGTGGTAACCATATTCAAAATATATTTACCATGGAGTGAAAACGTTTTATTACAATAGCAAAAGTAATTGTGGAAATCTTTTGGACATAGTTACACTTATCATATATAGTAATTAGTTCCAAAACCATTCAACAATTAATAATGGATCCAAAGTTGATCCACTAGGGAGTGGGGTTAAAGCATGCATTTGTATAATACAAAGTGGTGATCATGATTATTCCAACAAGGTGAATAATCATGAATGTGACTAGGTAGGCCAACCACACTCACCAAAGTAATCAAAAAGAATTTTAGTGTGATAGGCAAATAATTAGTGATATGAATAAATTGATCAACTTTTGCATTTTATATCAATTCACCAACATTTATACATAGAAAGCCCCACACACTCACCAAAGTAATCTTATTAATTTTAGTGGTGGGTAAAAGTTTATTGAGTGGAAACTTTTTTTTTGAAAAACTTTTAATTTTATAATAAAACACCATCATCATCTTTTGACCTATTTTGGTGGAAAATTCCACTAAACACAATCATCAAAATTAGCCACCTAACTTATGGATCAAAAAGATCCCATAACAAGAACATCAAGAACACCAAGAACATGCATATGAACTTATATGAATGTTCATGCTATTTCCGGAAAAATCCATATTCCATTTTAACCATCTCATGCTCTTAATATCATATATTTCATGAAGTTAAAATCATGGGGGTTTTAATGCAACTATGCTCTAATGTTCATACATACATATATGCATTCAAAGAGAGCATCAATCATCAAAACACAAATTCGGAAATTCAAAATCCCAAACAACCCCTTTCACTCCATTTGATTTTTATTCAATCAAATCAAAATAAATCAAGTATAACTATTATACTTTTAAATGAATTCACAACCCACATATGCATCTCTAAACCCTAGAAACATATCAAGTTCATGACCTATGGCTCTGATACCAATTGTTGGTTTTAAAACATTTTTAAGAAGTTCATTTGAATATTAAACATGCATTTAATCAAATTAATCGCAGCGGAAGAATATGGTGGTTGTTTAAATTCAAAAACAAAACTTCTTCCAAGTATCTTAAGCCATGAACATTGATATGTTTTTCATAAATTAAAATTCAAGAGAAAGGATAAGATCTAATTACCCTTGAAGCAATTTATGAACCAAGTTGTGTTTTGGTCTTCTCTTGATGATTTTCCTTTGTTGATCTCCTCTTGATCTTTCTCCTCCTTGTGAGCCACAAAAGTATATGGCCTCTAAGTCTCCACACCAATGGAACCTTGAGATGAGAAGAGGTATCTTGAGAATACTTGGATGCTAGTGCAAGATTCTCAAGATTGGTTTCAATCTAAACCACTTTGAAAGAAGATTGTGTTTCACTCTTGAAAACTCACAACTATCTCTCTTTGATCTCCCAAACCTCTTTGGTTGATGTTGGATTGTGTTTGTGTGTCAAATGAGCTTATGGAAACAATTCCCATACACATGCACTTAACCATTTTCGGCCAAATCCCATTGGGCTTCCAAAATTGGGCCTTATGACACTTAAACCATAATATTTAGGTGTCTTAAGCCCTTGGGCTTGATACCCAACCATTTGGGCTTCCCTCTAACTATTATCGAGGCCCAAATATATTTTTACACGTAGTAAATCATCCACATCAAATCAATCAAATTGATTTCCTCATTCTCATTTGTATTACTCAAAGTTAACCATTTAAGGTGTGCGATCCATTAGGTTCTAATTTAGCAAGGCAGTGGGAAAACATTAGAACTCTTTCTAACCAACTGGAATTAAAACCCCTTTTTAATTCTTCCTTTATTTGGATTGATCACAATCAATCCTAGGACTTCCACAAGCCAAGAGTGACATCTAGCAATATATCATGGCTACCCAAGCTAATTAGAATAGATGAAGAACCTATTCAGTTGGAATTGCAATGCAATACGGTCCTTCTCTTATACAATGTTTCCAATCATATTATTAGGGTACGGATTGATAATGTCAAACCCCTAATATGATTAACCTCATATGATTCAATAGAACATAATTAAAACCACTTTCTAAATCATGTTCAAGTACTTCGGCCGAAGATTCACTGAATCATATCTTGAAACATTCTCCTTTCTTTATCAAAGGTAGAGATTCCTTATTGTACATTCACATGCCTCCATGATGAATTAAGAGATCCCAATAACACATAAGGAAAATCTTTTATGACTTGCCTTTGTGAGCTATCAAAGATCAATAACGCATCACAAGACAACTATGATGCCTCAGGTCTAAGGACTAATTTGCATTATTGCAACTATGAGTTCTCGTTTGACATATAGATAAATACTCCATACGAGAACTACGGTTGATCGCGTTCAGTGTACTCATTCACTAATAAGCACCCACATACTTGTATTAGTGTCAACTACACAAATGGTTTGAGACCAACCATCCTCATTATTGAGCATACATAGTATGTGTCAATCTTGATGGTTTATCAATGCCCATTTGATAACCCTATGATTAGGAACATTTTGGGATACTACAGTTAGAGATTAAAGGTCTCCAAATCTAAACTTCTTTAGATTACTTTATCTCTTATTTAGTATACCCTGGACTTTTGTTTCTTTACGTGACATAAAAGATAACAAAATAATATTGCCCTTTATTTATCATATAAGAAATGTATTCTAAGGAGATTACATCAAATGTATTGGCTCTTAGGGCACATTTCTAACACCGACAACATCCTCCCCGATCCCGCCAACAGCTCATGCGCCATACCTGCCAAGTCTAATGTGCTGATACCAAGCTTTGCTGCCTACTCCTAGCCCAAAACTCATTTCTTCCGATGTTGTCTTGCTTCTCGTGTGTACCTCCCATGCACCTTTGGCTTGCCTTGGCATGGTGCAAAACTCATCAAAACCATGCCATGGCCTATGCCACTTGTAAAGGTCTTACAAACCACCCCCACCATAAGAGTCCGACACCCTCGTTGACTTAACTCCTTTTTAGTCTTCGTTCCTCTGAACATCACTTGGGTATGCTTGAACCACTTCACCATTAATCTCCTCCATGGACTCGTCATCACTTGACTCAACTAGGATCACCTCTATCTCGGAATCTTCCACAGGCTCCTCTTCGTCGTCACTTGAGATCACAACTATACCGGCCATAGTATCCACCCTAGGCCCCTCTTCCCTTATTGGCTCTTCCTTAGCCTCGAGGTTTTCATCCCCTTTTCCGAACATAGCATCCCTCAAAATGCTGTCAATAGCTGAGCTCTCCCATGGCTCCTCTTCTAACTCACTTTCCGAAGGGTCAAAGCAGAAGAAAAACAGATTGAGTCGCAATTCCCATCAACTTATCAAACCACTCCTCAAAGTCTCTGTGCCTTGTGATCATATAGGCTAATTCGAAATCAAACTCATCTAGAACATCCAAGTAAATGCCAAACTCATCTTGAATGTTACCTGTACAATACATGTGACTATGCAGTACACAAGTCCTGGCCACAAAATTCCTATCCAGCAAGTAGATCCTCCACGGATCAAGACAATGCGCCAACCCTGCAAATTGCATCTCTTCTAACCCACAATTCAAATCCCAATTCGGCTCCATATTTTCAATGGCCTCTATCAGCATACCCTCATGCACCAAAGAAGCATAAATGAAAATCTATGAGGATTCCAAGGCAAACGCATCCACAAACACCTCAATCATGGTTACATTCCGCTGTCTTCTTGCTCTTTCCACCGTCCGTAATTGGCCCCTACATCAGCTCGACGTTCAAAACACCTTCCTCCATGGCGATTTGGACGAGGAGGTTTACATGACTCTCTCGCCCGGTTTTAGCCGACAGGGGAGAACTTGGTATGTCGGCTACACAAATCTCTGGACGGTCTAAAACAAGCCTCCCGTAATTGGTTTGCAAAGTTTACTACAGCCCTACCTGCAGCTGGTTTTGTTCAGTCCCTAGCCGATTACTCCTTATTCACAAGGTCTCAAAATAATTCATTTACTGCACTATTGATCTATGTAGATGATATTGTGATTACAGGGGATGCTCCTAAAGCTATCTAGTTAATCAAAGACTTCCTCAATGTTCGCTTTCGCATCAAGGATTTGGGACCTCTCAAATACTTCTTGGGTATCGAAGTTGCAAGCTCAAAGAAGGGAATTTTTATTTCACAGCGAAAATATGCACTGGAGATACCTGGATGATGTCGGGTTGCTAGGTGCCCGACCCTCACCTTTTCCCATGGAACAAACACTGAGACTTAGGCCTGATGAAGGCAAGCCGCTGAAAGATGCCACCAAGTATCGTCCGGTTAGTTGGTCGATTTATATACCTTACGGTAACCCGGCCTGACATTGCTTTTTCTATTCACATCTTGAGCCGCTTCATGCATCAACCCCATCAGCCGCATCTTGATGCAGCACTACGAGTACTACGTTACCTAAAGTCTTCTCCAGGCCAAGAGATCTTTTTTGCAGCTCATAATGATTTGAAGCTCAAGGCCTTCTGTGACTCTGATTGGGGGAGTTGTCCCACCACAAGACGATTTGTGATAGGTTACCTGTACCTTTCTTGGCAACTCTCTGATCTCATGGAAATCAAAGAAACAAAACACCATTGCACGTTCGTCTGTAGAAGCGGAGTACCGTGCCATGGCAGATACATGTTGCGAGTTAACATGGTTGAGATTTATTCCCAATGATTTGGGCATTCGACATTTTAGAACCAGCGACCCTACACTGCCATAACCAGTCAGCCTTACACATTGCCAAAAACCATGTCTTCCATGAACGGACAAAACATATTGACTTGGATTGTCATTTGGTGCGACAAAATATTACATCATGATTGGTTTCCACTACATACACGCCAACAAATTTGCAAGTGGCAGACCTCTTCACAAAACCGTTAGGGAAGGCTTCCTTTGGAACACTACTTGGCAAGTTGGGAGTGTACAATATCCACTCACCAACTTGAGGGGGAGTGTTGAGATATGGGTTTATTCAAATTGATATTTGGGAATATTGTAATTGATTCTTTCCTAGTTTAGAGATAGCATGGCCTGGTGTTTAGGGTCATAGTTTGGCTAACTGCATAATTGTGGGATCTATATTGTTGTATCAATCCCTATATATGTACCTGCACATATTGTATGTAATAATAAAGGAATATAGAATTCCTTCACTATGTCAAAAAAGGGCTTTAGCAACGGATAAAATCCGTTGCCTATTACACATAAATACCGTGGTATTCAAGCCTGTTGCCTATTACACATAAATAGGCAACGGATATTCTCCGTCGCTGTTTATCGCTTACTACATCGGATATCTGGTAATCTCCGATGCCTAAATGATTTCCGAGTGCCATAAAAAGGTTGACTTCTGACGCCTAAACCCGAAACAACATCAGTAGTTTCAAAAGGTAGGAGGCTAAAGAGGTCTAACATCATCAGGAGTTTTAAAAGGGATGAGGCTAAAGAGGTCTAACAGGATTAGTGATATCTACTATGCTGATGCATATTGTCAATTACAACATCATAGAAACAAATAATGGTGTTGTGAATTATGTTATACATCATCACTTTTTTTATTTTGCGGACGTGAAAAGCCTCCAATAGTGTTGGTGGTTACATAAACGTTGATGCTACTTCTCGTTTTAGGCATCAGTGATAATAGATGTCTGGTTGTTGTTTTTATCTTTCAACTTCAGTTATTTCTGGAAAACTGAAGTTGTTATAAACAATAGGCATCATTTATGCAAGGAAAGGGTAGGTATTTTTCTTGTTTCACATCACACTTTACTTAGTTACTGTAATATTATTTAAGAAAGGCATGTAATTTAAATATATCCATAATTGTCTATATATATATAAGCAAAATACTTGAATGATCCATACTTGTCACATACAAATCACAAATTTACCAGCCCTACACCACAAATTATCCATACTTGTCTATGCATAAGCAAAATACTAGCTAGAAAGACATGTAAAATGAAGGAATGTTTAGCTTAATCAAAAAGCCATTCTAGGACATGACTTGCCAATTCTTCTCACACCTCATCCAATTCCATTTGGGTGTACGTGTCCTTCCTTCTAGCTCTATACTGGAAAAAAAAAAACACATAGTATGTAAACACAAAATATGAACATAAGCTTAAAAAGTGCAAGGTACTAAATTTGCATAAGATATGTTGTCACTTCAAATGAACCAATATGCAAATTTACGAAATCATATTGGTGAACAAGAAAATCTAATTTGTCAATCAATCTAATTAGATAACAAGAAGTCATTAATTGGTGAACCATATGCAACCAAACCTCAGCATATCAAGTGAGAACAAAAAGAAGAAAAACATAATAAGAAGAATTAGGATATGCATTTAGATATAAAGAGACATAGCATATGCAAATTTGGCACAAAAACAAAAATAACACACAAATCAATTCTAGACACATTTAACTCAAATGCCAACCATAATTAGTCCCCTTGGTGATCTCAAAATGCACAAGTAAATGCCCCTTGGTGATCTCAAAATGCACACGTACATATCTAATTCAAAGCAGGAGTCGAGATTCCGTCTTCTTTCTTCATCATGAGCAGTTTGTGTCATAACTTGCAAGCCCCAACAACTCTGGGCCTTCGAGTCGATGGTTGTTCTCAAAGCTACAATATTGGAACCGAAAAAGAAAAAAAAACAAATAAATATTATTTCATATAACCACAGGAAATAAACTAGCTGCTGGAAATAAACCTAAGTTTCCTTGGCATTGAAAACTGAACTTGCTCTTAACCATACCAAAGCATAAGTTCATAAATCTCTATTCTCAACGAATAGTGAGAAATAATGCACTCAATAGTTTTAAACTTCTACACTACACTACACGCAGACACAATTTCATGAAGTGTTGAAACGTGGTGGGGATTGTGGGAACTCTAGAACAATGTTTAATGAACTTATTTATTTCTTAAGACAGTCCATAAAATTTAGCAGTGTGCAGTGTCTGAGAGACCAATTTGTGTTTGACAAAAATCATTCAAATATGTTCACTAAGCAAACCAAAATAAGATAGCAGCAATCCCATTCGTCGACTTTATTCTCTATACAAACATCCTATTCCCTGAAAGATGAGGACCAGTATATTCAGAATGTTCATGATCATATACAACCAAAACGTGACATCAAATCAAATAAAGAAATTCTATATTGATATTAAGTTTTGAACTCAATCACAGAAAGTGGATAACATTACATATTGATATCAAGTAGATTAGGCATAAGAAAAGCAGTAATTGTGTATAAAACAGAGCAAATTAGGCATCAGAAGCTACCAGATTCATTTTCCGATGTTGCCTGTGATCTAGGATCCCAAATAAGTTATCCATCAATATTCAAGCAAAAGTGGATTTGTCAGAAAACCAACCTCCCAAGAAAATAGACTAAATTAAGCCAAAACAGCCCAATAACACAGGTAAAGTGCAGTGCTTAATTTAATCAACTCACAAAAACACAAGTGATTTCAATTTCCCCAATAAAGAAGGAATGGTCCCTGATATGTTGTTGTTATATAAGTCCAAGCTAATGAGGCTCTTCAAGTTACCAAGCTCAGGTGGAATAGTTCCTTGAATGTTATTTTTGTACAGCTCCCTACATAATAAAGAGGTATAAGGGTTAGCCAGAAAGTACTTTAATCCAAGAACCTAAAATAAATGTAAGCTTTATGAACAACCCCAGCATATTGTTAGAGAAAATGAGAAAGGCTAAGAAACATACAGATATTGAACAACCCCATTCCAGCTAAACATACAGTTAAACAAAATCATCACAAAGGTAAAAATCAGTCAGTAATTTCCACAAATTACAGAAGAAAATAAATAAATAATCGGAGCAAATTAATAAGAAACGTAGAAATACCATATGTAACATCTCCAAAAGAAGAAAACAGTCTCTTGAGTTGTTCATTA
The DNA here is from genome assembly GCA_018703695.1 of Prunus fruticosa. Lineage (NCBI taxonomy): Eukaryota > Viridiplantae > Streptophyta > Magnoliopsida > Rosales > Rosaceae > Prunus > Prunus fruticosa. Next base: position 41,906,234 of record CM031920.1, on the reverse strand, counting down.
TTAGTGAAGGATGATAATCTTAAGCAACAAACCCAAGAATCAAAACAAGCATTTTAAACAAAAAAACCCTAAAAATATATTTGAGAGAAAGAAAGGGACCTTTCGAAGGTTTCTAATGCACCAAAGGCGACCTTTCGAAGCTCGCCCGCCTGAGGGATGGGCAGGGGTGGCTGGGCTTTAGGCCTGAGGAAAGCACCGGCCATGGTCGGAACATCTGAGAGAAAGAAGCAGTGATGGAGGAGAGAGAAGAAAGAGAGAGTTTGAGAGGGAGAGGAAAAAATTGAGAGGGAGATGGAAGTTAGGGCGAGAGTTTGAGAGGGAGAGCGTGAAAAATTTTGGACTAGCGTTGACTACCCTTTAGGCATCGGTGGCTTTTTAAAAAAAAATGTCCCTCTTAAAAAAAAAAAAAGGCAAATCACTTTAGGCATCTATGATTACGAGAGATGATGCTAAAGGGAATCAAAGGCATCGTCATAAAAAACCAAAACTTCGTACTAATGTCTTTGTACCTGTTTAGTATCGTTATTTATAAAATCAATGCCTGATGTCCTAATAGCATCGATTTTCATTTTACCGATGCCTATGTAGTGTTGCTGTAAGTGAAATTTGACGTAGTGCTTATACCAGATTTTACAACTATCACAATTAATCAAAGTGTCATGCATCAAACAACGCAAGATAGAAAAATTATGTAACCATACCAGATAAATAAATTTGCATATGTGGTGATGCCATGAACTCACTCCCTTCTAATCCCACTAATTCATACCTTAGGGCAACAAGCATGCATGTCCCATACCATGCGTTTTACCATTGTGGCTCAGAATACCCTAAAATATGAACTAGTGCCCATCCGTCCCTTAACCCATTTTTCTTTTGTTTACGAATTTCTCAACTTTCACTTTTCATTAGAGACCCTCTCCCGTCACCTAAATATATTCCACATTTTTATTTACTCATATATATCTAAGGCATTCTCTCACCCCTTAGATATACCTCAAACGACACACACACACCCCAAACACCATTTGAACAACTTTTATGAAGAACGTTTTCTCATTTGAGCTTCCGAAATTTGAGTTCTCGGCTGCTCCAAGGAAGTGACGAATTTTGGATTTTGAAGAGGAACAAAAGAAAAATAAGGATGAAAATATTGTGAATGAGGAAGAGAGTGATGATACAATGAATGATGAGGATAAGAATAAATTCATGATTGAAGAGTCTTAGGTTAGGTGAGTCATCAAGTTAGAAGAGAGTGATGATACAATGAATGAGGAGGAAGAGAATAAGAAAGAATCTTGTGCGAAGTGACTCACCTCCAATAGATGAACAACTCATCCCAATTTGGGATAAAAATCAGATTTTTTGAAGAGAAAGTAAGAGGGAAAGGGGACGTAATGGGAGGATGATGGTTTGATGCCCTCCACGTTTCACTTTTTTCTTTGCCTACAAGGGTATTTTGGTAATTATCCGCACATAGGGGTATTTTGGTCATGTTTGTCCACTTGAAATTAAACACACTTAGTTTAATAATCTCAATCCAAAATCACTTGATAAAATACCCATAATCATTTTCCACCATTATATTATTTTTCACTAAAATATGCAAATCCACCTTGAATTTTTCTGGGGTATTACAGTTTGAACAGAAAGACCAAACCAGAAAGATTAAAATATAAAATCGAAGATTGTTTTGTTTCGCTTCAATGAGAACGCCAGAAAAATGAGGGTGATCTTCAGTGTTCATCCTTAAAGCGAATAAGGAATTACAGGGGCGCTCTCTCTTCAAGTGTTAGTGTTCTTCCTCAATCAAAGTAGATAAAAAAATTGGCCTCTTAATTGAACAAACGAACAACCGTTTTGGAGGGGACGTCTATTTTGGATGGGACATTTTGGAGAGAGGAGAGAGAAGAAAGTTTCGTTCTAATACAACATTTCACTTACAATTGCTTTTCACGCAGCTTGCAGATTAGATCCAACGGTATTCTCATGTAATATTCTCATATAGGTGTTCTCACCAGATAATCGCCCCCTGCTAGGCCTAATCAAGTTATGAGAGCCCCAAGCCTAGAAAAGTTTTCTAGCTAGGCTCCTTGGAACCCAACCTAACATCTCTACCAAACATTACTGGAGACCCACGCTTACATTATTACTGAAGGAAGAAAATTTAACCTTGATTGATGAAGCCTTACGCTCATTTATTCTCACTTAATCACCTTACCAAACCATATTGCAGGGCTTCAAAATTAATGTTTATACTAGCCTCTCTGCATGCGCTTTCGTGCCTGCGAGAGGTTTTTTTTAAAAAAAAAAAATTTTAATTTATTTTAGAATTAAAAATAATAATGGGTAGTTGTGTTTCATAAAAATAGGATCCATTATCTTATTTTTCTTTTAATTTTAATTTTTTTAATATGAAAAAGTGTGAATTTACCATATTATCCTCATTTAATTAATAATTTCAATTCTTAATGTTTCCATTAACTAATGGCATTTTTTGGTATTTTGAATGTTTCACCATTCTTTAACTTTTGCTTTATATATATAGATTATTATATGATACCTACCAAAGCTTTAATTTACCAAAATAATAATATGGAATTCTAACACGAAAAGATATATCCAACACAAACACTAAAATGAGGAGATTTTAAAATGAGGAGATTTTAAAATGATGTGACTTCAAAGTGAGGGGATGAGGTAAATTAACTTCTTTGGCTAATTATTTAGTTGGTGGAATTTGGTTGGATAATTTCTTATAAATATGAAATTTACCAAATATTCCAGAAAATAAAATAAATGTAATTCCAAAAATTCAAAATCCAAACACCCTCACCTCTCTCTCTCTCTCTCTCTCCAAAACACCCCTCACCTATTAATTAATTATTAACATAAACGTAATTAAATATTCGAAGATTATTATCTACCATGTATAATTCATACCGTCAAAATGTATTAATTCCTACTTATTAGTTTGAAGAACATCGCTTCAATCTCATGGGATAACTAACTTCTTTTAATGAGATTCCAGCAAAAACAAAACTTCTTTTTATGAGCTAATAAGGTTTTGGCATGTAGAATTGATCTCAACTTGACAACACGTGGACCTCACAGATAAATCCTACAATGGTTTCTGATAATTTGGTCCCATGTGTCGAACTAGGAAGTGAAGACCAGGCTTGACAATTTGTCGAAGCTTTGTGAAATAACACCTATTGATGTGTTACTTACTCATGGGACTTCGGGCTTCCAAAGTTCCTTGTCATTTCTCATATTCTTTTTTAAATTTTGCCAAACAAGTTACTTTGGTCGTATGGGACTTTCAAGTTCCACTTACCTCAAATTCCATCTCTACTTCAGACCAAAAAAAAGAAAAAAAAAATCCCATCTCTAAATCAATGTACCACGTCGGTATATTACAAAAAAGGTCGTGTTAAATCAATGTACCACGACGCGAAAGATAAATTTATCGACTTATTATTTGAGAGTGTACTACGACGGTACCTATAACACTACTGTCGTATAGAGTAGTAGAGAGCCACGACAACAGAAGAGTAGATAACGACATCTAAATTAGAATATCCACGTCGTATTTATTATATATCAAGATGTATTAATGTTGTACACGACGGCGGTTGTAAAAATAAGTAATAACCACATCGGTGTTTGAAATTTAACACGATGGGCTACGTCGTTTTGGAAGAACTAGGGGTCGTGTAATATGAATAAAGATGGCGTTTTCGGAAAACTATGGGTCGTGTAAACCAGTGTACTAGGGCGGTAACAATCTATAGCGCCGTATAACATTAACTACTAGGGCGGTTCCTATTAATAGCGTCGTGTTATGAAACTGTCGAATCAAATAACTGCAAATGAGATTCCAAAAGATATGAAATCTTACCAGTGGGAGCTTTGTGTCTTATCATAATCAAACCACAAAGGCAATATTTTAGATATTGATGATGTGTGTGTCTTTGTGTCTTTGAGATACACAAAGGCACATACACATCAAAATCCAAACTATTTGCCTCTAAACCAAACCAGGAACTTTAGAGAGAGAGAACTGAGAAAGACAATTTTTTAAAAGTTAACGATGTGTGCATTTTAGTGTCTTTGAGATTCACCAAAACACATACATCGTTAACATTCAAATTATTGCCTCTAGAGAGGTGAGAGAAGAATGCGATTTTATTTCAACTTGGAACCCTAAGTGAAAGAACGAAAGAAAAGCCCCAATTTAAAACAAACGTTTTCCTAACCACGTCGGTCAAATTATCAAAAGCATCGTCAAATAATCAAACTCCAAGGCGCTTATTTTTTTTTATTAAGCATTGTATTAAAAATAGTTTTAGAATTCGGTTTGTGAAATTAAAAAGACGTTCTATATCTCTTTTTAACGTCGGTATTATTTAATATAAGGTCGTTGTGTTTGAAATTTAACACGACGGGCTACGTTGTTTTGGAAGAACTAGGGGTCGTGTAATATGAATAAACACAGTGTTTTCGGAAAACTATGGGTCGTGTAAACCAATGTACTAGGGCAGTAACAATCTATAGCACCATATAACATTAAATACTAGGGCGGTTCCTATTAATAGCGTCGTGTTATGAAACGGTTTGTTAATATTTTAAACATTTTGCCTTACCTGACCTACACTTTCACTGTTTCCAAACCCGAGAAAAATTTCACGCTTCTCTCATTCCAAAACCTATAGGCACTAGCAGACCTATAGAGGCGTAAGAGGTGCAGCTGCACCTCTGCACCTCCCTTTACATTCGCTCAGTCTGTTGTGCACTCCACCTGTTCGTAAAAAGGCCTCCTAGACTTCCTTTCCTTTGTTGCGCCACTGCATGCAGTGCACTTTTATATATATATTTGAAAAAAATTCTGGCCAAAATGATGTCGTTTTGAACCAAGGAAAAAAAGTTCCGTACTTTAGACGGAAAAGAGGGAGGAAGCTCCTTTAGCAATAAGGAGATTTAGAAAGAGTCCCTTTTTGAGAGATTCTTTACATCCCTACCAAGCCAAGGATTTACGAATGTTCTGAACCAGAAAGACCAAATCAGAAAGATTAAAATATAAAATCGAAGATTGTTTTGTTTCGCTTGAATGAGAAAGCCAGAAAAATGAGAGCGCTCTTCATGTTATTCCTCAAAGCGAATAAGGAATTACAGGGGCGCTCTCTCTTCAGTGTTAGTGTTCTTCCTCAATCAAAGTAGATAAAAAAATTGGCCTCTTAATTGAACAAACGAGCAACTGTTTTGGAGGGGACGTCTGTTTTGAATGGGACGTTTTGGAGAGAGGAGAGAGAAGAAAGTCTCGTTCTAATACAACATTTCACTTACGATTACTTTTCACGCAGCCGTTAGATTAGATCCAACGATGTTCTTATGTAATATTCTCATATAGGTGTTCTCACTAGATAATCGCCCCCTGCTAGGCCTAATCAAGTTATGAGAGCCCCAAGCCTAGAAAAGTTTTCCAGCTAGGCTCCTTGGAAGTTGGAACCATGCTGTAGGCCCACGCTTACATTATTACTGAAGGAAGAAAATTTAACCTTGATTGATGAAGCCTTACGCTCATTTATTCTCACTTAATCACCTTACCATTTAGCTAACTCAAGGGCTTCAAAATTAATATTTATATTATTATATGATACCTACCGAAGCTTTAATTTACCAAAATAATAATATGGAATTCTAACATGAAAAGATATATCCAACGCAAACACTAAAATGAGGGGATTTTAAAATGATGTGACTTCAACGTAAGGGGATGATTTCTTATAAATCTGAAATTTACCAAATATTCCAGAAAATAAAATAAATGTAATTCAACATCCGAACACCCCTCACCTCTCTCTCTCTCTCTCTCAAAACACCCCTCACCTATTAATTAATTATTAACTTGAACGTAATTAAATATTCGAAGATTATTATCTACCATGTATAATTCATACCGTCAAAATGTATAATTCCTACTTATTAGTTTGAAGAACATCGCTTCAATCTCATGGGATAACTAACTTGTTTTTATGAGATTCCAGCAAAAACAAAACTTCTTTTTATGAGCTAATAAGGTTTTGGCATGTAAAATTGATGTCAACTTGACAACACGTGGACCTCGCAGATAAATCCTACAATGGTTTCTGATAATTTGGTCCCATGTGTCGAACTGGGAAGTGAAGACCAGGCTTGACAATTTGTCGAACTGGCAGTGCATTGAAGATCAGACGCCAAGCTTTGTGAAATAACACCTATTGATGTGTTACTTACTCATGGGACTTTGGGCTTCCAAAGTTCCTTGTCATTTCTCAAATTCTTTTTTAAATTTTGCCAAACAAGTTACTTTGGTCGTATGGGACTTTCAAGTTCCACTTACCTCAAATCCCATCTCTAAATACCTCATCCAAACACACTCTAAAAGAACTTTTGAACAAATCACGTGTTGCTAGCAAAATAAAAGGTTCGCATCCCCTTGTGTTCTTGCACTTGTGATGTAAATATTGAGATGACAGGTCAGTAAGGTATTCGGACAAAAAAAAAACTCAATAATAAGGGAGACAACAGGGGAAGTTAGGGGGGAAGGACAGTCCTGATCCATAGGGATGGCGCTGCCTCTGCGGGTCTAGTTTCTCCAAACCTAGTACATTTATTTTTTTAGCTGATGCTTGCTTTGCTTCTATTTTGATGGCAAGTCAGCGGGCCATGTATTGCAAGGAAGCAAGGGAGTATTATAAATAGTCTCTACAATGCCCTGTTTTTCGCCAAACTGAGATCATCAGACATAGAGCTTTTGGGCAAGTTTGTTAGGAAGCTATGTGGAGAATTTTAGGGAAGGAAATGGAACATACCAGACGTTTCCCTGTAGTTATCTTTTTGGCTTTGCATTGCCTTTGTGTATTTGCGCCCTTCCATTTCAATTGGCCTGCATTTTGGGTGGCCATCACTTTGTACGTTGCGACGGGTTTAGGAATCACACTGTGTTACCATAGAATTCTTGCACACAGAAGTTTAAGGCTTCCAAAATGGCTCGAGTACTTCTTCGCCTATTGTGGCGTTTTGTCACTTCAGGTGTGTGTATGCATATATAATTGGTAACGCCTTTTGTGTTTAAAAGCATAGAAAACTCCATAACTTTAAGATCTATTTTCAAATTTGTAAATGAATTACTCATTATTTATAAACTTCGATCCTCATCCCTATACATTAGAGTAGTTAAAATATCACATTGTCAAAAAACAAAACTTAGGCCAATGCAGTAGTTGTGGCCCTGCCCCTTCCCCACTGCTTGTCACCCAGGATCGAAATCCCAAGGTGTTTCTTTCCTCCCAATGTAAAAAAAAAATAATAAAAAAATAATAAAAACAGAACTTAGTATCGTGACATATGTATAAAAAAATATATATTTATTTCATGTTATGTATACATAATCTCGGTCATATCTATAACTTCCAGTGTATTATTCTATATGCCTACTATCTATGATAACGCACTTAATCAACAGATTAAAATGAAAAAAAATGTATATACCAAGGATTTGTTGGTGTTTTGGACTTTCAGCGTAGCCCGATTGAATGGGTGAGTACCCATCGGTACCATCATCAGTTTACTGACACAAAGAAGGACCCTCACAGCCCTATCCAGGGTTTATGGTTTAGTCACATGGGTTGGATGCTTGATAACCGTCGTGGTCAGTTTGAAGAAGAGGTAAAAAGTGCACACAATCCCTCCTCTCTCTCTCTCTCTCTCTCTCTCTCTCTCTCTCTCTCTCTCTCTCGCCTTTTCTTGAAGCACTGTATTCATCTATTTTGTTGATCCCAACTAGAAGCCTTTATGATTTTCAATTTGCATGATTTTTTGCAAGAATAATTTATGAATGAAAATTTGAAAAATAAACTGTTTGAATAGTTGACAAAAAATTGGTAGGGGACCATAATGGGTGTCCCCAATATAAGAAGACTATATATATATATGTACTTATTTTATTTACTTTTTACATGAGAAATTTACAGCTTGGCGGACTGAAGAACGTTGAAGATTTAAGGAAACAACCCTTCTATAGGTTTCTTCTTCGTACTAACCTTCTACATTCAATTGCTCTTGGAGGTGTACTATATGCTGTGGGTGGATTTCCCTTCTTGGTTTGGGGAATGGTGAGATCGCTTACTCGTTAGTTTACCTTACTTATTCTCCCAAATGATCACTCTCTATTAATAACTGCTTGACTTGACTATTTTGTATTCATAGTTTTATATGTTGGAGAATATGATTTACACATTGGAAACTTGACCAAATAAAACACAATATATAATGACTGGTTTCACTACTAAAATTCCACGCATGCGGAATATGCAGATGGTTAAGTTGGAGACAATATCAACATTTGTAGTAGTGGGCCGCAAATTTGTCCCTCTAGAATCTTAATATGGTATCAGAGTAGGCCGGTTTACTAAGCCTGATTGAACCCAAATCAAACAAAAACCCCGAATTTGACCTTGAAATTGAAACCCGTATTGAAGAAAAAAAGAGTGACTAATGTGGAATTAGTTGCATGTGTGGCCCACTAAAAAGTGATCCCACGTGAGGGGGAGTGTTGAAAAATATGACATTATTCATGGTTTTTAAAATTTCCTTGTTCATCTAAACAAGTCCTAAATCTAAAAATCATCATGTTTAACTTCTCCATCCAAACATGTCCTAAATTTAAATTCCTTATAATTTCAGGGGTGAGGACAACCTTTTTTCACCACGCCACTTTCCTAGTAAATTCAGTTGGCCACATGTGGGGAAACAAAGCATGGAACACCGGTGATATGTCGACGAACAATTGGTATATCACATCTATTCTCCACTTTGCTATATTTCATCATTACTAAATGTAAAATTGGGATACTAACATGTTTTATGTACATGATATATTTTTAATAATTTAGGTGGCTGGCAATTATTGTGTTTGGAGAAGGCTGGCATAATAACCACCATGCTTTTGATTACTCAGCCCGACATGGACTGGAATGGTGGCAAATTGATTTTACTTGGTACACAATAAGATTTCTTCAAGCTATTGGACTGGCAACAGATGTCAAGGTCCCAACTGAAACTCAAAAGCAACGAAAAGCTTCAAATGGTAGAATCATGGCTACTCAAAATTAGGCTTTGATTAAGATTTATTCTGCTATGTATGTCATGGATAACTAGCTTCAAATCCTGTATGTATTTCTTTGGCTTCTAAAATAATCACTTATAGTCGTGGAAGACTGTATGCCAATGGCGTCAATGACTAATATCATACAATTGATTCCATTTCAATTAAGATGTAGCATTTTCATTATGTATCCACCTATTTTATTCAATTTTAAAGGATGCCTTAATTATGTTTTTTAAAGGATGCCTTAATTATGCTTTGACACAGAATCAATTTTCGCTCCAGGCTTTCACCGGGCGACCGGTCGCTTGTAACTTGCGACCGGTCGCTTTGGCATTTTGCTAAAACCGACCGGTCGCCACAACCTTGACCGGTCGCTGGTTTTTAATATTTTTGTATCTTTTTAATTGAGCCATTTTTCTCAACAATCTCCACCATGGCGAGATTAAAAACCCCTTGTGGACACTATTGCTTTTCCAGGACATCTTTAATTTCTTGAGAATCGTCCGGATAACTCTCAAGAACTCCACCTCAATCTTAGCATGGAACAAGATTGAGCAAGCTCAAACAATGCTTGAACTTTGCTGCCTGTGACTGGCTTTGTTAGACAATCTGAAGCGTTCTCCTTTGTATGAACCTTCTTTATCATGACGTCTCCTTCATTCACCCAATCCCTTACCCGGTGGTATCAGACATCAATGTGTTTAGACCTTCCATGAAATACTTGATTCTTCACTAGGTAGATTGCACTTTGACTATCACTTTGAATCACCACCAAGTTTTGGGCTATCCCGAATTCCTTAGCCAATCTCTTCAGCCATACCGCTTCCTTCGAAGCTTCCGTGAGCGCCATATACTCCGCCTCTGTTGTAGACAAGGCACTAACCGATTGTAACACCGCTCTCCAACTAATCGGTCCTCCACCACAAATGAAGACATATCCCGTGGTGGATCTCCTCTTGTCTAGATCCCCTGCATAATCAGAATCTACATACCCTGACACACATGCATTACCTTGTTGTTTTTCAAACAATATCCCAAGCCTCCTTGTGCCCTTCAAGTACCTGAGAATCCACTTTGCTGCTGTCCAATGAAGTCTGCCCGGATTCGCCATGTATCTTGACACCACACTTACGGCTTGAGCTAAGTCGGGCGTGTGCAAACCATTGCATACATAAGACACCCTACCAAGCTTGCATATGGAACTTTGCTCATTTCTTCCTTCTCATCATCCGTAGAAGGACATTCCTGTGCACTTAATTTGAAATGCTCCGCCAAAGGAGTAGACACGGGCTTGCAATCCATCATATTGAATTTTTCAAGTACTTTGGAAATGTACTTACTTTGTGACAGCCATAGCTTGCCTGCGTTTCTGCCTCTCCTTATCTCCATTCCTAGGATCTTTTGTGCAGAGCCTAGATCCTTCATGTCAAACTCCTTTCCAAGCAATGTTTTTAATTCCTGGATTTTTGACATATCTTTACATGCAATTAGCATGTCATCAACATAAAGAAGTAAAAGGATGAAGTTACCATCCTTAAATGCATGACTGTAAACACAGCAATCTGATTCACATCTTCTATATCCAATCTTCATCATGAAAGAATCGAAGCACTTATTCCACTGCCTTGGAGATTGTTTTAGCCCGTATAAAGACTTCTTCAACCTGCAAACCAGATTTTTCTTGCTTGCTTCAATGAACCCTTGAGGTTGGCTCATGTAGATATCTTCCTCCAAGTCTCCATGGAGGAAAGCAGTCTTCACATCCATTTGCTCCACCTCAATGTCCTCTTGGGCTACTATGGAGAGGAGTAGCCGTATAGAAGTATGTTTCACCACCGGTGAGAAAATTTCATCATAATCAACTCCCTCCTTTTGCAAATATCCCTTGGCCACCAATCGAGCTTTGAACATGGTGGCTCCCTTCTCATGCATTTCTTCTTTCTTCCTAAACACCCACTTGCAGCCAATAACCTTGCGATCTTTGGGTTTAGGAACTAACTCCCAAACTGAGTTTTGGTGTAGAGATTCCATCTCTTGCATCATAGCTTCCATCCAACTTTCCCGCTCCTCATTCTCAACAGCTTCTTGGAACGTGGTTGGTTCTTCTTCACTTGCATTTAGAGCATAGTGAACTGAGTCCGTGTCCCATCCAAACCTTTGAGGTGGTTTGATGGTTCTCTTGGGCCTGGACCGAGCTATAGATGATGGCTCCACCATTTCTTGAGCATCTTCTTCTTCTTCTTGAGTTTGTTGTTGATTTTGCCCAGCTTCTTCCTCCTCAATGTCAGACTCCTCCTCCTCCTAACGTCTTCAGTCTGGCTGTTTTTGTGAAGTCTTTCTTGACACCTTCTTGAGTGGAACTTCAATGGTTGTTTCTTTTTCAACAACATCCTCCTTTGCTTCTGAATTCTTGACTTTGTTCAAAGGCATGGTCTTTTCATCAAACACAACATCTCTGCTGAGTATCTTCTTGTGGTTCACCGGATCCCATAGCTTGTAGCCCTTCACTCCGCTCTCGAAGCCGATGAAAATGCATTCAAGAGACTTAGGCTTCAACTTGGTTCTTTCATCACTAGGAATAAGTGCAAATGCACTGCATCCAAACACTTTAAGATTAGAAAAAACTATTGACTTATTTGACCATACCTCCTCTGCACATTTGAACTCAAGATTTCTTGAAGGTGATCGGTTAACCAAATAGGCAGCGTGGTTAACTGACTCTGCCCAAAATGATTCGGGCAATCCTGCATGAATCCTCATACATCTCTCACGCTCCATGAGAGTTCTATTCATCCTTTCCGCAGCTCCATTTTGTTGGGGCGTCTTCTTCACGGTAAAGTGCCTCCTAATGCCTTCGTTTCTGCAAAACTCAAGAAATTTGTTGTCCTTATATTCACCACCGTTGTCACTCCTTAGGATCTTGATTTTTCTTCCGGTTAGGTTCTCCACTTCCGCCTTCCACTCTTTGAATTTGGTGAAGACCTCAGATTTCTCCTTCATGAAGTAGACCCAAACCTTTCTGGAAAAATCATCCAAGAAAGTCACGAAATAGCGAGCTCCACCCTTTGATTTAACCGGTGATGGCCCCCATACATCTGAGTGAATATAATCTAGCACTCCTGTGCTACCTTCCTCTTTATCTCGCAGCTTGAAAGCTATCTTCGATTGCTTTCCCATGGTACAAAATTTGCAGAACTCCAGCTTGCAGCTTTGAACACCTTTCAACAATTTTCTTTTATGTAGTTCCTGCATGCCTCTCTCACTCATGTGCCCTAGCCTCAAATGCCAAAGCTGAGTTTCATCATCCGAGTCCTTGCTTGTGGACACAGCTGCTCCACCTGTTATTGTTGTACCGCACAATCTATATAGACAATTAGGTTGAACTTCTCCCTTCATAACCACAAGTGAACCTTTTGAGATTATGATTTTCCCTCCATTAGCCTTAACAGAATAACCATTCTTATCAAGAGTTCCAAGGGAAATAAGATTCTTACGCAACTTTGGAATATGCCTTACCATTCCAAGCGTCCTAGCAGTCCCCGTCATGCATCTTTATCCTGATTGTACCGGTGCCTATGACTCTACAAACCGAGCCATTCCCCATTATAACTTCGCCACCTTCTTCTTTCTCATATGTGTCAAACCACTCCTTGTTTGAGCACATATGGTATGAGCACCCGGAATCCAAAATCCAATCCGAAGAGAAACACCTTGAAGAATTAGCATATGTATTAGTATTAACATTGCCATTAACACATAAAAGCTCACCATCACTTTCCGTGACTTCCTCAGCTGTGTTTGCTGCATTCTTCCCTTTGTTCTTCTTCTCTTTCCATATGGGGCAATTTCTTTTCCAGTGCTCTTTTGACCCACACTCGAAACAACCATCTTTCGCCTTGGATTTTGATCTTCCTTTGTTGCCTTTCTTGCCTTCACGCCTTTTTGAACGACCCCTATCTTCGGTCTTAGCAAATAGACCTTCACCTTGAGAGTTTTCTCCAGAACGTTGAGCCATCCTATGGTGCGTCATGATGTCTTGCAGCACAGGCTCGAAATCCAGAGTGACCTTCCCGAACATAAGAGTGGTTCGAAAGTGTTTATAGGATGGAGGTAAGGATGTTAGCAACATAAGTGCCTTATCCTCCGTACTATAAATAACTTCCATTCTTTGCAAATCAGCAACACATCTATTGAAACTACTTAAATGTTCCATTAGATTACCTCCTTCTTCCATCTTCAGATTTAGGAGTTCTTCCTTTAGGAAGAGCTTGTTGGACAGCGACTTCCTTCCTGCAAACATCTCTTCGAGCTTCTCCCATGTTTGCTTTGCGGTATCCTTCAACACGTTGATGAGCACATCATCGGAGAGGTAGTTTTCGATGGCTCCTCTAGCTAACTCGTCAAGTACGCCCCACTCCTCATCTTTCATGTCTGCTGGCTTCTTTTCCTTGCCAACTAACACAACATGGAGATGTTGTTGTGTAAGAGCTGACCTCATCCTTCGTTGCCAAAGAGTGAAGTTCTCCTTCCCTGTGAAAGGCTTTAGCTCCACCTTCATGCTTGTTGCCTGTGGTTGCTTCACATGTTGTGAACTGCTACCATTCTCAACTTCTTGTTCACTTGCCATCTTCAACACACTAGCACTCCAAAAGAAAGACTAGCACAGCTGCCAAAACACAGCTCTGATACCACTTGTTGTGAATTAATACTAACTCACTTCCCCTTAGGACCTTGTTGTTGATGAACTTTGTGACCAACTCAATGATGGATGAGTCTTACACACACACAGAAATTTAACCAAGAAAGAAATGACACAAGTGTTTATAGAGGTTCAGCAAATTGCCTACTTCCTCTTTGGTGATCTCCTTGAGAACTTTCACTAATGAAGATAGGTTACAAACTTTGGTTTACAAAGAAAGGAAACCCCCTTAGAACACTACCCTCACAATCTGTTTCTCTCTCACCCTTGCTCAACACCTTGATACACTTAGAGAACTCTCTTGCTCTCCCCTTGGTATTTTCTGAACTTACAAGTTTTCAGCTTCTCTATACTTTGCACAAACTTATGCACTTAACAACTTAATGTTCTCTTGCTTCCTCTTCCCTCTTATATAGGCCTTGGGACTCCAAGATCAGATATCATTAAGTTATACACGTTCATGCTTTAGTTATCTCACTTTAGACACCTGTTCTTGGCAGCTCATAAAGCAAGGGACAAAGGATGCTAGCTGCCATCAATCTCTTGAACCAAGAGAGAAAACACTCATGAAACAAGTTATCAATTTGCCAATGTGTTCTCCCAACTTTCCAGCTGCTATGCCACCTTCTAATATCTCAGATTTGATCAGAAATATCCTTGCAAGTCGATAGGAAGTGGTAGCACACCAAGGAAGACTTGAAAACGCGTAGGAATTTGAAACAGCATCGTCCCGGGCGACCGGTCGCCCGAATCGCGACCGGTCGCTTTGTCACAGAATCAATTTTCGCTCCAGAAATTCACTGGGCGACCGGTCGCTTGTAACTTGCGACCGGTCGCTTTGGCATTTTGCTGAAACCGACCGGTCGCCCACAACCTCTTACCGGTCGCTGGTTTTTAATATTTTTGTATCTTTTTAATTGAGCCATTTTTCTCAACAGTTTTTACCTTGGTGGTTGTGTTCCTCTTTGATTATTTGTACGAGTTCAGATGTTCTGTCTCCTTTTTCTCTGTCCGCTCTGTCCCTTACTCAAAATTTTGACACCCGTCCTATTATTTAAAACTCAATTAAACAAAACTTAAGTGTGTTAACTTTTAAACTAACTCTGTTAAACGGATCTTCTTCTTCGTACCACTGCTTCGTTGTGTCCCTTCATCCACTCCCATTGCCATTTCATAGTTTCCTTACCTGTTTCTGATATGCAAAACCCACTTTGCTAACCAAATCTCACATACCCAATTTCACTCTCACTCTCACTGAGCCAATCCTCAACAAAATCCCAGATAAAAATCTCATAACCCATTTTCCAAATCCACCAAAAACCTCACTTGTGTCTCTTGGAATGCCAAAATCTATAGAAAACCAAGATGAACCCAATACACAGAGCTTCAAGATCTGTACAAGACTATATCGTGTTGTTTTATTTATGTAATATGGTATTTTATGGCATTATCTTTTCTTTTAAAAAGACATTAGTTGTTGTATTTATCAGTATTATTGATAGGTATAAAAATAGGAAAGACTTACAGCACATGTCCGTTTGTCTTGGCGAATAGAGGAGAGATGAAAAAGTTATAGAAATGAATTGTTTACTTTTGGGTGAAGCAATGGCTGAAGGCGCGCAGAAGAAACTTTTGGAAATAGGAGAATAGTGGTGAAGATGAAGGGACACAGGAGAGGATTGGTGCGAAGAGCGAGAGTCGTTTGACAATATTTAGTTTTATTAATTTTTTTATTAGGATATAACAGAGTAATTTTTGGGGAAACTGATTGGCGATGCACTCGGATAGAAGATCGAAGGCATATGAGTTACGGGTGGAAGCATTTTTGAAATTTTTTGTTGAAAATCTTCTAACTACAACACATATCCGTTGTACATGTGTTAAATGTGTGAATTTGCGATTGTTTGGGGTTGGAATTATAAGGAATCACTTATACTTTAATGGAGTTGACCAAAGCTATAAGAAATAGAATTGGACATTTCACGGAGAACCTTGGGAAGCAACTGCTAATGCTAGTAGAAATGTTGAAGAAGATGATGACCATAGTAGGTACAGTTTTGTGTTGAAGAAATAGAGATGGATGATAATGATGTAGGTGATTTTGGATCCGATCCTTATGAGTTTGCCAATGTGATTGGGGATGGAGATCAAGCAATGTACCCTAGTTTTAGAAAGCACACCAAGTTATCGGCATTAGTGAGGTTGTATAATTTGAAGGCAAAACATGGGATGAGTGATGTTTGTTTTACAAAATTATTGATACTTCAAGGCGATTTGCTTCCAGAAGGAAATACAATACCGGCCTCTATGTATGAGGCAAAAAAGACTTTGTGTGCATTGAGGTTGAGTTATGAGAAAATCCACGCATGCCCCAATGATTTCATATTGTATAGGAATGAGTATGAACATTTAACTCATTGTCCTACTTGTGGAATCTCAAGGTGGAAGGAAGGCAAAGATTCAATCTTGAAAGAGGGTGTCCCAGCGAAGGTGGTGTGGTATTTTCCACAAATTCCAAGGTTTAAAAGGATGTTTCAATCAAGTAAGACAGCTAAGAGTTTGACTTGGCATGCTGATAGAAAATCAATTTAACGGTCAGATGTCTCATCCAACTGATTCCTCGTCTTGGAAACTCGTTGATGATAATTGGCCTGAGTTTGGTAATGAGCCGAGAAACTTGAGATTGGCTCTTTCATCTGATGGATTCAATCCCCAGTTCTCTAAGTAGCAGATACAGTTGTTGGCCAGTTATCTTAGTTACATATAAAGATGGGATTGCTGTTCGTTTAGATTTATTGAACATGAGGGTCAAGATTGATTTGCAACCCGAGTATGGAGAAAGACGTACTCGCTTGTCTCTAGGGCCTTGAAATTTATCAAGAGCAGAGAAGAGAGCGGTTTGCAATTCTTTGTATGGTATGAAGGTCCCTGAAGGTTATTCTTGAAATATAAAAAATCTAGTATCTTTACAAGATTCAAGACTTCTTCAAGTTGGAAGAAGATGTAGTAGTTACTTCGTGTATGCTTGAAAAATACTTTCCACCTTCATTCTTTGATATCATGGTTCATCTAGTAGTACATCTTGCCAGAGAAGTTCGTCTATGTGGGCCAGTTTATTTTAGATGGATGTATTCGTTCGAAAGATATATGAAAGTGCTAAAGGGGTATGTTCAAAACCTTACTCATCCCGAAGGTTGCATTGCTTAGCGGTATATAGTTGAAGAAACTGTAGAATTTTGCACCGAACATTTATCTGATATTAGTACAATTGGAGTGCCATCAAGCCAGAAGATAGGAGTTTCAAAGCCATTATCAGGTTGCACAGTGAGCTTAGTTGATCGGGACCTGTTGAACCAAGAACATCTATATGTCTTGGAGAATACGGAGGAAGTCCTACCTTATATTGAGTATGAGTTTTATTCTTTAAGTTGCCATTTTAAATTATTCCTTATGTTTATCTTATATGTTTGGGACCGTAATGCTTGAATTTTTCGTGTCATGTAGGGAACATATGATCCACATCAAGACCGCTTATCCAAAATTTAGAAAGAGAACAAAGTGGCTGCAAGATAAGCACAATAACACTTTCATTTAATGACTATGCTTTAAGGTATATGTTATTGAATAACATATAGGACTTTTAATTTTCTTTTTTCTATGTTAGATTGAATTAAGATATGATTAATTTGCAGGTTCAAAGTGAACTTAATAGAGAAGACAATAATGGTGTATCGGAAAATTTGAGGTGCCTAGCAGCTGGTCCAAGCATGGCAGTGCCATCATATAGGAGCTATCTTATTAAAGGTGTTAAATTTAACATCAAGGCACAAGATGATGTGCAGGCAGTTCAAAATAGTGGAGTTTATTTACTTGCACATACCATGCAAGTTATTAGTGCCAATGATAAAAACCCAATTGTCTCAAATATGGGTTTTTATGGTGTCATTCAAGAAATTTGGGACCTTGACTACCAAAAGTTTACAATCCCAGTCTTTAGGTGTAATTGGATAGATAGCACTTCTAGCCTTGTAGTCGACGAACTTGGATTTACCCTTGTAGATCTGAGTAAAATTGGAATGACCAATTTGTTATGGCTTCTCAAGTCAAACAAGTATTTTATGTTGATGACCCGATGCATCATGGTTGGCCGGTAGTGTTATCAATGCGTAATAGAGAATATAATGATGTTATTGGTGATGATGTCTTAGGTGATGTGAGAATTGAGTGTGAGCCATTTACTAGAGGGATGCCAAATGTTGACACATTTCATGAAGATATATGGATTGAATGATGCTTGTAATTTATTAAATTACTTATGCCCTAAATGGCCTTGTATGACATTAATTTTGTAATAAATTGTAATGTGTTTTTTTCACTTTCATTATGCAGGTTTTGGGCACAAAACTTTCAGTACTAAAAAACCTGTGTTCAAGATTCAAAAAACAACGGTCTTGTTAAAAAATGTCAAAAACAGACGTCTAAAAGATATCAAACGTCGTTTTTTAACATACGTCATGTAAAACCAAAAACTTTGAATAAAAAACACGTATGTTTGAATAAAATTGATACCAAAAAACAACGTTTTCAAAGCATTCAACGACCGCAATGTACTTACCAACGTCTAATGGGTAACTCACAAGACTACTCATATAATTCAAGGCAACGTAAAAAAAGGAACAACGATGGTATTGTGCAACAGTTATTAACAATATCACGACTGTAATTCAAAAAGAGCCAACATTTAAAAGAAAATGAGACGATCCTATCTCTTTTACCACGTCCCTTTTTACATCATAAACGAAGAGGAAATATACAATATCACGACGGTTTTGGAAATAATGATGCCGTTGAAAACTTTAATAACGTTGTCCTTGGTTAAATAGACGACGTGAAAATACGTTCAGACGTTGGTTAAGTTATTGAAACGACGGTCTTGGTATTTTGGGTGATGTACATACTCTTAAAAACGTCTCTCTTTATATAGGTTCAGACATTGTAACTCAAGAACCACGTCATCGTTTGAAAAAACTGCGTCGTAAAATGAATATATAACCTCGTTCTTCATATATTTACTACATTAATAATGGTTTACCACATCATGTTTTATAAAACAGTGGAAGTGGGAAGATTTCTAATAACGACGGTTATGTAAACAAAGGTGTCATTAAAGTCTGATTACACGTCGTTTGATTAGTAAACTAAGCCGTCGAGGGTTATTGAAACGACTCTTATTTGCTCATATGTCGGGAAGATGCATTAAAAAATGTCGATTGCGTTTAAACTATTGTCGTGGTATATGATTTTAACGTCAGTATTTTATCAAACAACGACATATTTGGTTTTTTTAAACGGCGTTGATCTTTTAAAAGGGTCGTGTATTCCTTTTCCAGTCGATTTTTTTTTGGCTCATTTTTTGTATTTAGATGTCAGTTTTTGTTTGTACATGACGTTGATCTTCATGTATTACCTCGTTAATAATGGTTTACCACATCATGTTTTATAAAACAAAGGAAGTGGAAAGATGTCTAATAACGACGGTTCTGTAAAAAATATGTTGTAGTATATATTAAAAACGTCGTCCGTCCTTAAGTAGTCGAAGTGAAAAGCTTTTTGAATGTCGTCCTTTTACACAGACGACGTTATATATTACATAACCAAGTCGTTGTTTTTTAATCTACGTCGTTAAAGTGTGATTACACGTCGTTTGACTAGTAAACTGAGCCGTCTAGGGTCATTGAAACAACTCTTATTTGCTCATATGTCATGGAACATGTATTAAAAACGTCGATTGCTTTCAAATTACTGTTGTGGTATATCTTTTTTACGGCAATATTTTATTAAACTACGTCATATTTGGTATTTTAAAACGGCGTTGATCTTTGAAAAGGGTCGTGTATTCTTTTTCCAATCGATTTTTTTGGCTCATTTTCTATATTTAGACATCGGTTTTTGTTTGTGCATGACATTGTATGTGTTTACAACGTCGGGGATTTGCCGTCGTGGTTTTGTTTTTAAACAGATGTCGGTCGATTTCATGACTCTTTGAAAACCGGCTACTTGACGGTAAATTCCCGTCGTCTATTGCCTTTTTTATAGTAGTGTTTGGGATCCAACGATCGCCCCACACTTTCATCGACCTACCATCGCCAATCTGCCATCGAGATCCTTTGGCTAAGACGACTTGTGAATCATACAAATTCCTCCAAATATAGGACAGAGCATGACCTTCAGAAGCTTCCAAAATTGAGCAGTCTTTATGGTATCTTGGTTTCAAAACTCTAGCCAAAAAGGAGTGTGCTGATGATGAATCCTCCAAACTTGCTTCACTAGCAGAGCCATGTTGAATGCATAAAGGTTTCGAAAACCAATTCCACCTTCGAGTTTAGGCTTGCATAAGCGTTTCCAACTCACCCAATGGCTCTTCCGCTTATCTTCATTCTCACCCCACCAATAACGGGCCATAACTTGTTGTATTTCATCGCAAAGGGATCAAGGAATCTGAAAGCAACTCATCTGGTAAATGGGAATGGCCTGAGCCACCACCTTCAAGAGAACTTCCTTCCTTGCAAAACGGAGTAATTTCTCCTGCCACCCTTGAACCTTCTTCCAGACTCGTTCCTTAAGGGGGTTGAAGCAAACTTTGCGTGATCTGCCAATAAAAGTTGGTATCCCCAAATATTTATCCTGCTTTTTCACCCTCTGTACCCCAAGTATTTGAGCCAACACCAGCGGGTGAGACAACTCCACATTGTTGCTAAAAGAGACGCAACTATTTTGTAAGTTGATTTTTTTGTCTAGATGCCGACTCGTAGGACTGGAAAATATGGGTAAGGTGCTGACATTCATCCGAAGTGGCCCACGTAAATAAGAAGCTATCTTAGGCGAAAAACATGTGGGATATCGAAAGAGCTCCTCTACCAATCGAGATCCCATGGAGAAAGCCCCGTCGCTTAGCCTGCATGATTAAACCATTAAACACCTCTGCACATAGTAAAAATAAATAGGGGGACAACGAGTCCCTTGTTCCAGACCACGTTGTGGGGATATGAAACCAACTGGGGAGCCATTTACAATTACCTTGAGTACGATTATGCATATGATGAAGCACCTCAAACACTACAATCGAGTTATCAAAAATCATAAGACCTAAAACAAAAGCACTTTGATGATCACCAATTTTAAACGGTTGGCCAACACCTTAGCCCCAATCTTGTAGATCACATTGCACAGGCTAATGGGATGGAGCTAGGTCATAGTTTTTGGATCTTTCACTTTCGGAATAAGAGCAACATGCGTGAAATTGAGTTCTGGCAAAAGTCTGCAACTTCGTACAAAATCCAACACAGCCGCAGTCACCACACAGCCCACAACATCTCATTATTTCGGAAAAAAGAAGGGGGATATCCAATCTGGACTAGGTGCCTTGGAAGGGTGCATCTGGAATAAGGCATGCTTGACTTCCTCAACTGTAAACTCGCATAACAGGGTCTGATTCACATCTGGGGACACTCAATTAGCCACTAAGTCGCCAAGAGATGCAAAATTATTATTGCCAGATGATTGAAAAGGGGACTGATTCATGCCAATAGCCTTCACTGTCACAAAGCCCAAGGATTGCATTCTTTTTTTGGCGGGAAGAAGCTTTGTGGTGGAAAAACTTTGAATTGCAATCCCCTACCTTAAACCAAATTGCTCAAGAACGTTGATGCAAGAAAAGCTCATCTTTTGCCATAAGAGAATCCACGTGCGCCGTCAACCTTTTTTGATCCTCCACAATCTCTGTAGAGCACGGACAATCCAATAAAACACCCAATTGTGCTCTAGTTTTCTGTATCTCTCTTTGGGTACATCCAAACCCCTTACGACTCCATGAAAGTAATTTTAAACGTGTGGATTTTATTTTCTCAAAAGCGATCTCTGGTGCTCCTCTCCCAGGACCACTCGACCAACCTTCATTAACTGCGTTAACACAATCATCATGTTTTGACCAAGCTTCTTCAAAACGGAAGACACGCTTCCTAGGGTGCCTACATAGCACACCCATCCCTGAAGACAGACAAATAGACAGGTGGTCTGACTTAGACGGGTTCAAGTGAATCACTTTGGCTTGTGGGAAAACCCCGCACCACTCCCAGGTAGCCAATACACCGTCCAACCGAACTTTGATTTCCTCGGGATTGTTACGCCACCAAGTAAAATTGGGGCCCGGGAAGCTGAGGTTCTTCAAGCCGCACCCATCAATAGCTTGTCTAAAAATTTGCTTTTAGTGTTCGATTCGTTCCGTTCCCCCAGTTTTTCATGGGCTGCCAGTATTCGTTCCGCTCCGGTTAATGGCTTGGAGCCGTGTCATACTCAGATTTCCCATTAAAAGCTGCACGCTGCCTCCGATATGGATGATATGTTGGTAACCATTTTCTATGGCTGATGTAACAGATTTTGTGGCCATTTTTCAACCTGTGGCTAGGTGTATCATCACCGCATATCGGACAAGCTTTATATCCTTTAACGACACAACCAGATAAGTTTCCATAGGCGGGAAAATCATTAATTGTCCACAGGAATGCAGCTCTAAGTGTAAAGTATTCTCCTATATGGGCATCATACACTCCTCTAATCTCATCCCACAAAGATTTTAAATCATCAATCAAAGGCTCCAAGTAAACGTCTATATCATTTCCGGGTTGTTCAGGACCGGTCAATAAGGTCAACATCATGAACTTTCGTTTGATGCACAGCCATGGCGGGATATTATATGTAACTAAGATAACTGGCCAACAACTGTATCTGCTACTTAGAGAACTGGGGGATTGAATCCATCAGATGAAAGAGCCAATCTCAAGTTTCTCGGCTCATTACCAAACTCAGGCCAATTATCATCAACGAGTTTCCAAGACGAGGAATCAGTTCGGATGAGACATCTGACCGTTAAATTGATTTTCTATCAGCATGCCAAGTCAAACTCTTAGCTGTCTTACTTGATTGAAACATCCTTTTAAACCTTGGAATTTGTGGAAAATACCACACCACCTTCGCTGGGATACCCTCTTTCAAGATTGAATCTTTGCCTTCCTTCCACCTTGAGATTCCACAAGTAGGACAATGAGTTAAATGTTCATACTCATTCCTAGCATTAGCAGTTGCTTCCCAAGGTTCTCCGTGAAATGTCCAATTCTATTTCTTATAGCTTTGGTCAACTCCATTAAAGTATAAGTGATTCCTTATAATTCCAACCCCAAACAATCGCAAATTCACACATTTAACACATGTACAACGGATATGTGTTGTAGTTAGAAGATTTTCAACAAAAAATTTCAAAAATGCTTCCACCCGTAACTCATATGCCTTCGATCTTCTATCCAGTGCATCGCCAATCAGTTTCCCCAAAAATTACTCTGTTATATCCTAATAAAAAAATTAATAAAACTAAATATTGTCAAACGACTCTCGCTCTTCGCACCACTCCTCTGCTGTGTCCCTTCATCTTCACCACTATTCTCCTATTTCCAAAAGTTTCTTCTGCGCGCCTTCAGCCATTGCTTCACCCAAAAGTAAACAATTCATTTCTATAACTTTTTCATCTCTCCTCTATTCGCCAAGACAAACAGACATGTGCTGTAAGTCTTTCCTATTTTTATACCTATCAATAATACTGATAAATACAACAACTAATGTCTTTTTAAAAGAAAAGATAATGCCATAAAATACCATATTACATAAATAAAACAACACGATATAGTCTTGTACAGATCTTGAAGCTCTGTGTATTGGGTTCATCTTGGTTTTCTATAGATTTTGGCATTCCAAGAGACACAAGTGAGGTTTTTGGTGGATTTGGAAAATGGGTTATGAGATTTTTATCTGGGATTTTGTTGAGGATTGGCTCAGTGAGAGTGAGAGTGAAATTGGGTATGTGAGATTTGGTTAGCAAAATGGGTTTTGCATATCAGAAACAGGTCAGGAAACTATGAAATGGCAATGGGAGTGGATGAAGGGACACAGCGAAGCAGTGGTACGAAGAAGAAGATCCGTTTAACAGAGTTAGGTTAAAAGTTAACACACTTAAGTTTTGTTTAATTGAGTTTTAAATAATAGGACAGGTGTCAAAATTTTGAGTAAGGGACAGAGCGGGACAGAGAAAAAGGAGACAGAACATCTGAACTCGTACAAATATCAAAGAGGAACACAACCACCAAGGTAAAAACATAATTAAGGCATCCTTTAAAATTGAATAAAATAGGTGGATACATAATGAAAATGCTACATCTTAATTGAAATGGAATCAATTGTATGATATTAGTCATTGACGCCATTGGCATACAGTCTTCCACGACTATAAGTGATTATTTTAGAAGCCAAAGAAATATATACAGGTGTTAACGGGTGATTTAGCATGGCTATATGGACAATCACACACATTACACAGATTTAGAGTGGTTCACCCATGAATATGGCTACGTCCACTGTAGAGCTTGGTATTTATTATGAATGAGTAATACATTATACATAGAGAGGCTTGAGAGCCTGAATACAAGAGGAAGAGGGAGAGCTTGGGTGTCTCCTAGGATATGCGCATGGAGAGGAGAATCGGCGGCCATTGCTGGAGAGGGGTCTGTTCCCTTATATAGGCAGGAGATGAGGGCCACTTGCCATTGTTTAATGGGCAAGTGGCAAAGGCGTGGGTCATCCTCATTGGGGTATGAGCCGGGCACGTGGGGAAGGCATGGGCATGTTTTCCTGGTACCAATGGCTCGTCATGTGGCGATCGAGGGTAGTGGCCTGGTGAAGTGTCAGGATGCACGTGGTGATCTATTACCAAAGGCATGCTTGGTGGTCTGCACATGGCTGAGGCAGTAGGAGTTGGCTAGCACATATTACTCGGGTATGACATTTCGGGTACCCCATATTGGCTTAGGCAATATTGAAACGGGTAAGGCATTTCGGGTACGCCATATTGGCTTAGGCCATATCTGGTACGTCACTCCTGGTGGGCTATTTCTAGTAGGCTATCTCTGGTAGGACATTTCTAGTACCAACCAGATATGTATAACAACAACAGGATTTGAAGCTAGTTATCCATGACATACATAGCAGAATAAATCTTAATCAAAGCCTAATTTTGAGTAGCCATGATTCTACCATTTGAAGCTTTTCGTTGCTTTTGAGTTTCAGTTGGGACCTTGACATCTGTTGCCAGTCCAATAGCTTGAAGAAATCTTATTGTGTACCAAGTAAAATCAATTTGCCACCATTCCAGTCCATGTCGGGCTGAGTAATCAAAAGCATGGTGGTTATTATGCCAGCCTTCTCCAAACACAATAATTGCCAACCACCTAAATTATTAAAAATATATCATGTACATAAAACATGTTAGTATCCCAATTTTACATTTAGTAATGATGAAATATAGCAAAGTGGGGAATAGATGTGATATACCAATTGTTCGTCGACATATCACCGGTGTTCCATGCTTTGTTTCCCACATGTGGCCAACTGAATTTACTAGGAAAGTGGCGTGGTGAAAAAAGGTTGTCCTCACCCCTGAAATTATAAGGAATTTAAATTTAGGACATGTTTGGATGGAGAAGTTAAACATGATGATTTTTAGATTTAGGACTTGTTTAGATGAACAAGGAAATTTTAAAAACCATGAATAATGTCATATTTTTCAACACTCCCCCTCACGTGGGATCACTTTTTAGTGGGCCACACATGCAACTAATTCCACATTAGTCACTCTTTTTTTCTTCAATACGGGTTTCAATTTCAAGGTCAAATTCTGGGAATTTGACCTTGAAATTGAACCCAAATCAAACAAAAACCCCGAATTTGACCTTGAAATTGAAACCCGTATTGAAGAAAAAAAGAGTGACTAATGTGGAATTAGTTGCATGTGTGGCCCACTAAAAAGTGATCCCACGTGAGGGGGAGTGTTGAAAAATATGACATTATTCATGGTTTTTAAAATTTCCTTGTTCATCTAAACAAGTCCTAAATCTAAAAATCATCATGTTTAACTTCTCCATCCAAACATGTCCTAAATTTAAATTCCTTATAATTTCAGGGGGTGAGGACAACCTTTTTTCACCACGCCACTTTCCTAGTAAATTCAGTTGGCCACATGTGGGGAAAACAAAGCATGGAACACCGGTGATATGTCGACGAACAATTGGTATATCACATCTATTCTCCACTTTGCTATATTTCATCATTACTAAATGTAAAATTGGGATACTAACATGTTTTATGTACATGATATATTTTTAATAATTTAGGTGGCTGGCAATTATTGTGTTTGGAGAAGGCTGGCATAATAACCACCATGCTTTTGATTACTCAGCCCGACATGGACTGGAATGGTGGCAAATTGATTTTACTTGGTACACAATAAGATTTCTTCAAGCTATTGGACTGGCAACAGATGTCAAGGTCCCAACTGAAACTCAAAAGCAACGAAAAGCTTCAAATGGTAGAATCATGGCTACTCAAAATTAGGCTTTGATTAAGATTTATTCTGCTATGTATGTCATGGATAACTAGCTTCAAATCCTGTATGTATTTCTTTGGCTTCTAAAATAATCACTTATAGTCGTGGAAGACTGTATGCCAATGGCGTCAATGACTAATATAATACAATTGATTCCATTTCAATTAAGATGAAGCATTTTCATTATGTATCCACCTATTTTATTCAATTTTAAAGGATGCCTTAATTATGTTTTTGTTGTGAATTAATACTAACTCACTTCCCCTTAGGACCTTGTTGTTGATGAACTTTGTGACCAACTCAATGATGGATGAGTCTTACACACACACAGAAATTTAACCAAGAAAGAAATGACACAAGTGTTTATAGAGGTTCAGCAAATTGCCTACTTCCTCTTTGGTGATCTCCTTGAGAACTTTCACTAATGAAGATAGGTTACAAACTTTGGTTTACAAAGAAAGGAAACCCCCTTAGAACACTACCCTCACAATCTGTTTCTCTCTCACCCTTGCTCAACACCTTGATACACTTAGAGAACTCTCTTGCTCTCCCCTTGGTATTTTCTGAACTTACAAGTTTTCAGCTTCTCTATACTTTGCACAAACTTATGCACTTAACAACTTAATGTTCTCTTGCTTCCTCTTCCCTCTTATATAGGCCTTGGGACTCCAAGATCAGATATCATTAAGTTATACACGTTCATGCTTTAGTTATCTCACTTTAGACACCTGTTCTTGGCAGCTCATAAAGCAAGGGACAAAGGATGCTAGCTGCCATCAATCTCTTGAACCAAGAGAGAAAACACTCATGAAACAAGTTATCAATTTGCCAATGTGTTCTCCCAACTTTCCAGCTGCTATGCCACCTTCTAATATCTCAGATTTGATCAGAAATATCCTTGCAAGTCGATAGGAAGTGGTAGCACACCAAGGAAGACTTGAAAACGCGTAGGAATTTGAAACAGCATCGTCTGGGCGACCGTCGCCCAATGCGCGACCGGTCGCTTTGTCACAGAATCAATTTTCGCTCCAGGTTTCACCTGGGCGACCGGTCGCTTGTAACTTGCGACCGGTCGCTTTGGCATTTTGCTGAACCGACGGTCGCCATAACCTTGACCGGTCGCTGGTTTTTAATATTTTTGTATCTTTTTAATTGAGCCATTTTTCTCAACAATCTCCACCATGGCGAGATTAAAAACCCCTTGTGGACACTATTGCTTTTCCAGGACATCTTTAATTTCTTGAGAATCGTCCGGATAACTCTCAAGAACTCCACCTCAATCTTAGCATGGAACAAGATTGAGCAAGCTCAAACAATGCTTGAACTTTGCTGCCTGACTGGCTTTGTTAGACAATCTGAAGCGTTCTCCTTTGTATGAACCTTCTTTATCATGACGTCTCCTTCATTCACCCAATCCCTTACCCGGTGGTATCGGACATCAATGTGTTTAGACCTTCCATGAAATACTTGATTCTTCACTAGGTAGATTGCACTTTGACTATCACTTTGAATCACCACCAAGTTTTGGGCTATCCCGAATTCCTTAGCCAATCTCTTCAGCCATACCGCTTCCTTCGAAGCTTCCGTGAGCGCCATATACTCCGCCTCTGTTGTAGACAAGGCACTAACCGATTGTAACACCGCTCTCCAACTAATCGGTCCTCCACCACAAATGAAGACATATCCCGTGGTGGATCTCCTCTTGTCTAGATCCCCTGCATAATCAGAATCTACATACCCTGACACACATGCATTACCTTGTTGTTTTTCAAACAATATCCCAAGCCTCCTTGTGCCCTTCAAGTACCTGAGAATCCACTTTGCTGCTGTCCAATGAAGTCTGCCCGGATTCGCCATGTATCTTGACACCACACTTACGGCTTGAGCTA
Organism: Prunus fruticosa; assembly: GCA_018703695.1. NCBI lineage: Eukaryota > Viridiplantae > Streptophyta > Magnoliopsida > Rosales > Rosaceae > Prunus > Prunus fruticosa. Next base: position 41,878,011 of record CM031920.1, on the reverse strand, counting down.
AGTCGGGGCGTGTGCAAACCATTGCATACATAAGACACCCTACCAAGCTTGCATATGGAACTTTGCTCATTTCTTCCTTCTCATCATCCGTAGAAGGACATTCCTGTGCACTTAATTTGAAATGCTCCGCCAAAGGAGTAGACACGGGCTTGCAATCCATCATATTGAATTTTTCAAGTACTTTGGAAATGTACTTACTTTGTGACAGCCATAGCTTGCCTGCGTTTCTGCTCTCCTTATCTCCATTCCTAGGATCTTTTGTGCAGAGCCTAGATCCTTCATGTCAAACTCCTTTCCAAGCAATGTTTTTAATTCCTGGATTTTTGACATATCTTTACATGCAATTAGCATGTCATCAACATAAAGAAGTAAAAGGATGAAGTTACCATCCTTAAATGCATGACTGTAAACACAGCAATCTGATTCACATCTTCTATATCCAATCTTCATCATGAAAGAATCGAAGCACTTATTCCACTGCCTTGGAGATTGTTTTAGCCCGTATAAAGACTTCTTCAACCTGCAAACCAGATTTTTCTTGCTTGCTTCAATGAACCCTTGAGGTTGGCTCATGTAGATATCTTCCTCCAAGTCTCCATGGAGGAAAGCAGTCTTCACATCCATTTGCTCCACCTCAATGTCCTCTTGGGCTACTATGGAGAGGAGTAGCCGTATAGAAGTATGTTTCACCACCGGTGAGAAAATTTCATCATAATCAACTCCCTCCTTTTGCAAATATCCCTTGGCCACCAATCGAGCTTTGAACATGGTGGCTCCCTTCTCATGCATTTCTTCTTTCTTCCTAAACACCCACTTGCAGCCAATAACCTTGCGATCTTTGGGTTTAGGAACTAACTCCCAAACTGAGTTTTGGTGTAGAGATTCCATCTCTTGCATCATAGCTTCCATCCAACTTTCCCGCTCCTCATTCTCAACAGCTTCTTGGAACGTGGTTGGTTCTTCTTCACTTGCATTTAGAGCATAGTGAACTGAGTCCGTGTCCCATCCAAACCTTTGAGGTGGTTTGATGGTTCTCTTGGGCCTGGACCGAGCTATAGATGATGGCTCCACCATTTCTTGAGCATCTTCTTCTTCTTCTTGAGTTTGTTGTTGATTTTGCCCAGCTTCTTCCTCCTCAATGTCAGACTCCTCCTCCTCCTGGAACGTCTTCAGTTGGCTGTTTTTGTGAAGTCTTTCTTGACACCTTCTTGAGTGGAACTTCAATGGTTGTTTCTTTTTCAACAACATCCTCCTTTGCTTCTGAATTCTTGACTTTGTTCAAAGGCATGGTCTTTTCATCAAACACAACATCTCTGCTGAGTATCTTCTTGTGGTTCACCGGATCCCATAGCTTGTAGCCCTTCACTCCGCTCTCGAAGCCGATGAAAATGCATTCAAGAGACTTAGGCTTCAACTTGGTTCTTTCATCACTAGGAATAAGTGCAAATGCACTGCATCCAAACACTTTAAGATTAGAAAAAACTATTGACTTATTTGACCATACCTCCTCTGCACATTTGAACTCAAGATTTCTTGAAGGTGATCGGTTAACCAAATAGGCAGCGTGGTTAACTGACTCTGCCCAAAATGATTCGGGCAATCCTGCATGAATCCTCATACATCTCTCACGCTCCATGAGAGTTCTATTCATCCTTTCCGCAGCTCCATTTTGTTGGGGCGTCTTCTTCACGGTAAAGTGCCTCCTAATGCCTTCGTTTCTGCAAAACTCAAGAAATTTGTTGTCCTTATATTCACCACCGTTGTCACTCCTTAGGATCTTGATTTTTCTTCCGGTTAGGTTCTCCACTTCCGCCTTCCACTCTTTGAATTTGGTGAAGACCTCAGATTTCTCCTTCATGAAGTAGACCCAAACCTTTCTGGAAAAATCATCCAAGAAAGTCACGAAATAGCGAGCTCCACCCTTTGATTTAACCGGTGATGGCCCCCATACATCTAGAGTGAATATAATCTAGCACTCCTGTGCTACCTTCCTCTTTATCTCGCAGCTTGAAAGCTATCTTCGATTGCTTTCCCATGGTACAAAATTTGCAGAACTCCAGCTTGCAGCTTTGAACACCTTTCAACAATTTTCTTTTATGTAGTTCCTGCATGCCTCTCTCACTCATGTGCCCTAGCCTCAAATGCCAAAGCTGAGTTTCATCATCCGAGTCCTTGCTTGTGGACACAGCTGCTCCACCTGTTATTGTTGTACCGCACAATCTATATAGACAATTAGGTTGAACTTCTCCCTTCATAACCACAAGTGAACCTTTTGAGATTATGATTTTCCCTCCATTAGCCTTAACAGAATAACCATTCTTATCAAGAGTTCCAAGGGAAATAAGATTCTTACGCAACTTTGGAATATGCCTTACCATTCCAAGCGTCCTAACAGTCCCGTCATGCATCTTTATCCTGATTGTACCGGTGCCTATGACTCTACAAACCGAGCCATTCCCCATTATAACTTCGCCACCTTCTTCTTTCTCATATGTGTCAAACCACTCCTTGTTTGAGCACATATGGTATGAGCACCCGGAATCCAAAATCCAATCCGAAGAGAAACACCTTGAAGAATTAGCATATGTATTAGTATTAACATTGCCATTAACACATAAAAGCTCACCATCACTTTCCGTGACTTCCTCAGCTGTGTTTGCTGCATTCTTCCCTTTGTTCTTCTTCTCTTTCCATATGGGGCAATTTCTTTTCCAGTGCTCTTTTGACCCACACTCGAAACAACCATCTTTCGCCTTGGATTTTGATCTTCCTTTGTTGCCTTTCTTGCCTTCACGCCTTTTTGAACGACCCCTATCTTCGGTCTTAGCAAATAGACCTTCACCTTGAGAGTTTTCTCCAGAACGTTGAGCCATCCTATGGTGTGTCATGATGTCTTGCAGCACAGGCTCGAAATCCAGAGTGACCTTCCCGAACATAAGAGTGGTTCGAAAGTGTTTATAGGACGGAGGTAAGGATGTTAGCAACATAAGTGCCTTATCCTCCGTACTATAAATAACTTCCATTCTTTGCAAATCAGCAACACATCTATTGAAACTACTTAAATGTTCCATTAGATTACCTCCTTCTTCCATCTTCAGATTTAGGAGTTCTTCCTTTAGGAAGAGCTTGTTGGACAGCGACTTCCCTGCAAACATCTCTTCGAGCTTCTCCCATGTTTGCTTTGCGGTATCCTTCAACACGTTGATGAGCACATCATCGGAGACGTAGTTTTCGATGGCTCCTCTAGCTAACTCGTCAAGTACGCCCCACTCCTCATCTTTCATGTCTGCTGGCTTCTTTTCCTTGCCAACTAACACAACATGGAGATGTTGTTGTGTAAGAGCTGACCTCATCCTTCGTTGCCAAAGAGTGAAGTTCTCCTTCCCTGTGAAAGGCTTTAGCTCCACCTTCATGCTTGTTGCCTGTGGTTGCTTCACATGTTGTGAACTGCTACCACTCTCAACTTCTTGTTCACTTGCCATCTTCAACACACTAGCACTCCAAAAGAAAGACTAGCACAGCTGCCAAAACACAGCTCTGATACCACTTGTTGTGAATTAATACTAACTCACTTCCCCTTAGGACCTTGTTGTTGATGAACTTTGTGACCAACTCAATGATGGATGAGTCTTACACACACACAGAAATTTAACCAAGAAAGAAATGACACAAGTGTTTATAGAGGTTCAGCAAATTGCCTACTTCCTCTTTGGTGATCTCCTTGAGAACTTTCACTAATGAAGATAGGTTACAAACTTTGGTTTACAAAGAAAGGAAACCCCCTTAGAACACTACCCTCACAATCTGTTTCTCTCTCACCCTTGCTCAACACCTTGATACACTTAGAGAACTCTCTTGCTCTCCCCTTGGTATTTTCTGAACTTACAAGTTTTCAGCTTCTCTATACTTTGCACAAACTTATGCACTTAACAACTTAATGTTCTCTTGCTTCCTCTTCCCTCTTATATAGGCCTTGGGACTCCAAGATCAGATATCATTAAGTTATACACGTTCATGCTTTAGTTATCTCACTTTAGACACCTGTTCTTGGCAGCTCATAAAGCAAGGGACAAAGGATGCTAGCTGCCATCAATCTCTTGAACCAAGAGAGAAAACACTCATGAAACAAGTTATCAATTTGCCAATGTGTTCTCCCAACTTTCCAGCTGCTATGCCACCTTCTAATATCTCAGATTTGATCAGAAATATCCTTGCAAGTCGATAGGAAGTGGTAGCACACCAAGGAAGACTTGAAAACGCGTAGGAATTTGAAACAGCATCGTCTGGGCGACCGGTCGCCCGATACTGGCGACCGGTCGCTTTGTCACAGAAGTGGTAGCACACCTAAAATTCTCCACATAGCTTCCTAACAAACTTGCCCAAAAGCTCTATGTCTGATGATCTCAGTTTGGCGAAAAACAGGGCATTGTAGAGACTATTTATAATACTCCCTTGCTTCCTTGCAATACATGGCCCGCTGACTTGCCATCAAAATAGAAGCAAAGCAAGCATCAGCTAAAAAAATAAATGTACTAGGTTTGGAGAAACTAGACCCGCAGAGGCAGCGCCATCCCTATGGATCAGGACTGTCCTTCCCCCCTAACTTCCCCTGTTGTCTCCCTTATTATTGAGTTTTTTTTTTGTCCGAATACCTTACTGACCTGTCATCTCAATATTTACATCACAAGTGCAAGAACACAAGGGGATGCGAACCTTTTATTTTGCTAGCAACACGTGATTTGTTCAAAAGTTCTTTTAGAGTGTGTTTGGATGAGGTATTTAGAGATGGGATTTGAGGTAAGTGGAACTTGAAAGTCCCATACGACCAAAGTAACTTGTTTGGCAAAATTTAAAAAAGAATTTGAGAAATGACAAGGAACTTTGGAAGCCCAAAGTCCCATGAGTAAGTAACACATCAATAGGTGTTATTTCACAAAGCTTGGCGTCTGATCTTCAATGCACTGCCAGTTCGACAAATTGTCAAGCCTGGTCTTCACTTCCCAGTTCGACACATGGGACCAAATTATCAGAAACCATTGTAGGATTTATCTGCGAGGTCCACGTGTTGTCAAGTTGACATCAATTTTACATGCCAAAACCTTATTAGCTCATAAAAAGAAGTTTTGTTTTTGCTGGAATCTCATAAAAACAAGTTAGTTATCCCATGAGATTGAAGCGATGTTCTTCAAACTAATAAGTAGGAATTATACATTTTGACGGTATGAATTATACATGGTAGATAATAATCTTCGAATATTTAATTACGTTCAAGTTAATAATTAATTAATAGGCGAGGGGTGTTTTGAGAGAGAGAGAGAGAGAGAGAGAGGTGAGGGGTGTTCGGATGTTGAATTACATTTATTTTATTTTCTGGAATATTTGGTAAATTTCATATTTATAAGAAATCATCCCCTTACGTTGAAGTCACATCATTTTAAAAGGGAGTTTCACTAAAATACCCAAAATGGAGGCTGAAATTATAAAAATACCCAACACCCAAAACACTTTATAAACATACCCAAAACCCATCATTACACACACTCAAAACCCATTTATAAACATACCCAAAACCCATCATTACACACATACCCAAAATCCATTTTGGGTATGTTTCTATGTTTAAATAGTGCTTGGGTATTTTTATAAATACATGTCTAGGATTGGGTATTTGACTAAATATCTATTTTAAAATCCCCTCATTTTAGTGTTTGCGTTGGATATATCTTTTCATGTTAGAATTCCATATTATTATTTTGGTAAATTAAAGCTTCGGTAGGTATCATATAATAATATAAATATTAATTTTGAAGCCCTTGAGTTAGCTAAATGGTAAGGTGATTAAGTGAGAATAAATGAGTGTAAGGCTTCATCAATCAAGGTTAAATTTTCTTCCTTCAGTAATAATGTAAGCGTGGGCCTACAGCATGGTTCCAACTTCCAAGGAGCCTAGCTGGAAAACTTTTCTAGGCTTGGGGCTCTCATAACTTGATTAGGCCTAGCAGGGGGCGATTATCTAGTGAGAACACCTATATGAGAATATTACATAAGAACATCGTTGGATCTAATCTAACGGCTGCGTGAAAAGCAATTGTAAGTGAAATGTTGTATTAGAACGAGACTTTCTTCTCTCTCCTCTCTCCAAAACGTCCCATCAAAACAGACGTCCCCTCCAAAACAGTTGTTCGTTTGCTCAATTAAGAGGCCAATTCTTTTATCTACTTTGATTGAGGAAGAACACTAACACTGAAGAGAGAGCGCCCCTGTAATTCCTTATTCACTTTGAGGAATAACACTGAAGAGCGCTCTCATATTAATGGCTTTCTCATTCAAGCGAAACAAAACACTCTTCGATTTTATATTTTAATCTTTCTGATTTGGTGTTTCTGGTCAGAACATTCGTAAATCCTTGGCTTGGTAGGGATGTAAAGAATCTCTCAAAAAGGGACTCTTTCTAAATCTCCTTATTGCTAAAGGAGCTTCCTCCCTCTTTTCCGTCTAAAGTACGGAACTTTTTTTCCTTGGTTCAAAACGACATCATTTTGGCCTGAATTTTTTTCAAATATATATATAAAAGTGCACTGCACGCAGTGTCGCAACAAAGGAAAGGAAGTCTAGGAGGCCTTTTTACGAACAGGTGGAGTGCACAACAGACTGAGCGAAGGTAAGGGGAGGTGCAGAGGTGCAGCTGCACCTCTTACGCCTCTATAGGTCTGCTAGTGCCTATAGGTTTTGGAATGAGAGAAGCGTGAAATTTTTCTCGGGTTTGGAAACAGTGAAAGTGTAGGTCAGGTAAGGCAAAATGTTTAAAATATTAACAAACCGTTTCATAACACGACGCTATTAATAGGAACCGCCCTAGTATTTAATGTTATACGGTGCTATAGATTGTTACTGCCCTAGTACATTGGTTTACACGACCCATAGTTTTCCGAAAACACTGTGTTTATTCATATTACATGACCCCTAGTTCTTCCAAAACAACGTAGCCCGTCGTGTTAAATTTCAAACACAACGACCTTATATTAAATAATACCGACGTTAAAAAGAGATATAGAACGTCTTTTTAATTTCACAAACCGACGTCTAAAACTATTTTTAATACAACGCTTAATAAAAAAATAAGCGCCTTGGAGTTTGATTATTTGACGACGCTTTTGATAATTTGACCGACGTGGTTAGGAAAACGTTTGTTTTAAATTGGGGCTTTTCTTTCGTTCTTTCACTTAGGGTTCCAAGTTGAAATAAAATCGCATTCTTCTCTCACCTCTCTAGAGGCAATAATTTGAATGTTAACGATGTATGTGTTTTGGTGAATCTCAAAGACACTAAAATGCACACATCGTTAACTTTTAAAAAATTGTCTTTCTCAGTTCTCTCTCTCTCTAAAGTTCCTGGTTTGGTTTAGAGGCAAATAGTTTGGATTTTGATGCGTATGTGCCTTTGTGTATCTCAAAGACACAAAGACACACACATCATCAATATCTAAAATATTGCCTTTGTGGTTCGATTATGATGAGACACAAAGCTCCCACTGGTAAGATTTCATATCTCTTGGAATCTCATTTGCAGTTATTTGATTCGACAGTTTCATAACACGACGCTATTAATAGGAACCACCCTAGTATTTAATGTTATACGGCGCTATAGATTGTTACCGCCCTAGTACATTGGTTTACACGACCCATAGTTTTCCGAAAACGCCGTCTTTATTCATATTACACGACCCCTAGTTCTTCCAAAACGACGTAGCCCATCGTGTTAAATTTCAAACACCGACGTGGTTATTACTTATTTTTACAACCGTCGTCGTGTACAGCATTAATACATCTTGATATATAATAAATACGACGTGGATATTCTAATTTAGATGTCGTTATCTACTCTTCTGTTGTCGTGGCTCTCTACTACTCTATACGACAGTAGTGTTATAGGTACCGTCGTAGTACACTCTCAAATAATAAGTCGATAAATTTATCTTTCGCGTCGTGGTACATTGATTTAACACGACCTTTTTTTGTAATATACCGACGTGGTACATTGATTTAGAGATGGGATTTCTTTTTCTTTTTTTTTGGTCTGAAGTAGAGATGGAATTTGAGGTAAGTGGAACTTGAAAGTCCCATACGACCAAAGTAACTTGCTTGGCAAAATTTAAAAAAGAATATGAGAAATGACAAGGAACTTTGGAAGCCCAAAATCCCATGAGTAAGTAACACATCAATAGGTGCTATTTCACAAAGCTTCGACAAATTGTCAAGCCTGGTCTTCACTTCCCAGTTCGACACATGGGACCAAATTATCAGAAACCATTGTAGGATTTATCTGTGAGGTCCACGTGTTGTCAAGTTGAGATCAATTCTACATGCCAAAACCTTATTAGCTCATAAAAAGAAGTTTTGTTTTTGCTGGAATCTCATTAAAAGAAGTTAGTTATCCCATGAGATTGAAGCGATGTTCTTCAAACTAATAAGTAGGAATTAATACATTTTGACGGTATGAATTATACATGGTAGATAATAATCTTCGAATATTTAATTACGTTTATGTTAATAATTAATTAATAGGTGAGGGGTGTTTTGAGAGAGAGAGAGAGAGAGAGAGAGAGAGAGAGAGAGGTGAGGGTGTTTGGATTTTGAATTTTTGGAATTACATTTATTTTATTTTCTGGAATATTTGGTAAATTTCATATTTATAAGAAATTATCCAACCAAATTCCACCAACTAAATAATTAGCCAAAGAAGTTAATTTACCTCATCCCCTCACTTTGAAGTCACATCATTTTAAAATCTCCTCATTGTAGTGTTTGTGTTGGATATATCTTTTCGTGTTAGAATTCCATAATATTATTTTGGTAAATTAAAGCTTCGGTAGGTATCATATAATAATATATATATATATATATATAAAGCAAAAGGTAAAGAATGGTGAAACATTCAAAATACCAAAAAATGCCATTAGTTAATGGAAACATTAAGAATTGAAATTATTAATTAAATGAGGATAATATGGTAAATTCACACTTTTTCATATTAAAAAAATTAAAATTAAAAGAAAAATAAGATAATGGATCCTATTTTTAAGGAACACAACTACCCATTATTATTTTTAATTCTAAAATAAATTTAAATTTAAAAAAAAAAAAAAAAAAACCTCTCGCAGGCACGGAAGCGCGTGTAGAGAGGCTAGTATAAACATTAATTTTGAAGCCCTGCAACATGGTTTGGTAAGGTGATTAAGTGAGAATAAATGAGCGTAAGGCTTCATCAATCAAGGTTAAATTTTCTTCCTTCAGTAATAATGTAAGCGTGGGTCTGTAGCATGGTTTGGTAGAGATGTTAGGGTGGGTTCCAAGGAGCCTAGCTAGAAAACTTTTCTAGGCTTGGGGCTCTCATAACTTGATTAGGCCTAGTAGGGGGCGATTATCTGGTGAGAACACCTATATGAGAATATTACATGAGAATACCGTTGGATCTAATCTAACGGCTGCGTGAAAAGCAATTGTAAGTGAAATGTTGTATTAGAACGAGACTTTCTTCTCTCTCCTCTCTCCAAAACATCCCATCCAAAACAGACGTCCCCTCCAAAACAGTTGTTCGTTTGTTCAATTAAGAGGCCAATTTTTTTATCTACTTTGATTGAGGAAGAACACTAACACTGAAGAGAGAGCGCCCCTGTAATTCCTTATTCGCTTTGAGGATGAACATGAAGATCGCCCTCATTTTTCTGGCTTTCTCATTGAAGCGAAACAAAACAATCTTCGATTTTATATTTTAATCTTTCTGGTTTGGTCTTTCTGTTAGAACTAATACCCCGAAAAATTCAAGGTGGATTTTCATATTTTAGTGAAAAATAATATAATGGTGGAAAATGATTATGGGTATTTTATCAAGTGATTTTGGCTTGAGATTATTAAATTAAGTGTGTTTAATTTCAAGTGGACAAACATGACCAAAATACCCCTATGTGCGGATAATTACCAAAATACCCTTGTAGGCAAAGAAAAAAGTGAAACGTGGAGGGCATCAAATCATCATCCTCCCATTCTTCCCCCTTTCCCTCTTACTTTCTCTTCAAAAAATCTGATTTTTATCCCAAATTTGGATGAGTTGTTCATCTATTGGAGGTGAGTCATTTAGCACAAGATTCTTTCTTATTCTCTTCCTCCTCATTCATTGTATCATCACTCTCTTCTAACTTGATGACTCACCTAGCCTAAGACTCGTCAATCATGAATTTATTCTTATCCTCATCATTCATTGTATCATCACTCTCTTCCTCATTCACAATATTTTCATCCTTATTTTTCTTTTGTTCCTCTTCAAAATCCAAAATTCGTCACTTCCTTGGAGCAGCCGAGAACTCAAATTTCGGAAGCTCAAATGAGAAAACGTTCTTCATAAAAGTTGTTCATTTACGTGATTCCTATAACATACTCAAATTTCACCTCAATCGGACTAGTAACCGTTGGTATGATCACAATAAGTTTACCATTTCCTGATTTCACAATAGTATGCTCGGTTTCAATATGTTTCTGTGATTTTCTGTACTCAAATGACTTTGGTTCCTTCATCAAAGTTGTTTGAAATGCTGTCTATTATAACATATCAAACGTTTAGGTTGATCGGACTTCTACAGCCACCTTGGGAATGTTTAGAGTGGAAATTGTTCTGATTATACTGCATGCCCTGTTTTGAATACGTGTTTGAAAACTTCCTGAACTTGGATTTTCATGAAATTTTAGTATGTTTTACTTTCTCGTATTTTCTTCAGATCTGGAAAGTTTTATTCAGTTTGGTTGTAAATTGTAATTTTGGTGATTTTGCAAAATAAAGTGCACAAACCTGAAAAAAAAAAAAAAAGAACGTTATGCAGCCTAGTCTGTTTTGGTTTCTATTTTGACATGCTTTCTTAACCCTAATTTCCATTAAATTTTGAAATTTTTAATGTTTCTGTGTCTAGTTGTGATCTGGAAAGTTTTACATTATTTTGATTTAAACTCAATATTTAGTGAATTTTCAAAGTTAACGTGTTCCAACCCAAATGGTTAGAAAAACAGAAGTTTTTGTTTTAAATTGATGTTTTAAATTTTTTGTATAAGTCTAGAGCCGAACCACCTAATTTTAAACATCCCAAAGAGTAGAACTATTATAGGAGGGGAATAGATTAGTTTTTTCCTTGACGCTTGGTTATATGCTTACTTGGACGTGAGGTTAAGGAAGTAACAATCGGGTCAAACAATTTGTCAAGTGTATTATGGGGCTTTAGGCCTACGTGCGCCAGGAGGACACTCAAACGTGTTTCCTTATTTCCAATGAATTTTAATCAGTAAATTATCTTAATTAAGTGTTGTACTCTGTGTACTTTCAGGACGAACCCGCACAAGGTTAAGCTAGCTGGACTTGAGGTAGGGTTTCTTGATTTCCCGATGATTGGGCTATGTCACTTTTAATCTTGGTGCTTATATATAGTACTATAAATATGAATATTATTGTTGCGTTGCTCGGTGAATATTATTTGATGTTATGTGAATATTATTATTGATGTTTCTATGTGGATATAATTTGACATTGGGTGAATATTATTATTCATGTGCTTAAATATGAAATATTATTGTTATTATATGTGTTATTATTTAGCAGAGATAAATGATGTTTGCGTTGCATTACATATGCATCATAAAGACAATGGTGTTTGGGGTGTGTGTGTGTCGTTTGAGGTATATCTAAGGGGTGAGAGAAGGCCTTAGATATATATGAGTAAATAAAAATGTGGAATATATTTAGGTGACGGGAGCAGGGTCTCTAATGAAAAGTGAAAGTTGAGAAATTCGTAAACAAAAGAAAAATGGGTTAAGGGATGGATGGGCACTAGTTCATATTTTAGGGTATTCTGAGCCACAGTGGTAAAACGCATGGTATGGGACATGCAGGCTTGTTGCCCTAAGGTATGAATTAGTGGGATTAGAAGGGAGTGAGTTCATGGCATCACCGCATATGCAAATTTATTTATCTGGTATGGTTACATAAGTTTTGTATCTTGTGTTATTTGATGCATGACACTTTGATTAATTGTGATAGTTGTAAAATCTGGTATAAGGAATTCTATATTCCGTTATTATTACATACAATATGTGCAGGTACATATATAGGGATTGATACAACAATATAGATCCCACAATTATGCAGTTAGCCAAACTACGACCCTAAACACCAGGCCATGCTATCTCTAAACTAGGAAAGAATCAATTACAATGTTCCCAAATATCAATTGGAATAAACCCATATCTCAACACTCCCCTTCAAGTTGGTGAGTGGATATTGTACACTCCCAACTTGCCAAGTAGTGTTCCAAAGGAAGCCTTCCCTAACGGTTTTGTGAAGAGGTCTGCCACTTGCAAATTTGTTGGCGTGTATGTAGTGGAAACCAATCATGATGTAATATTTTGTCGCACCAAATGACAATCCAAGTCAATATGTTTTGTCCTTTCACGGAAGACAGGGTTTATGGCAATGTGTAAGGCTGACTGGTTATGGCAGTGTAGGGTCGCTGGTTCTAATGTCGAATGCCCAAATCATTGAGAATAAATCTCAACCATGTTAACTCGAAACATGTATCTGCCATGGCACGGTACTCCGCTTCTGCAGACGAACGTGCAATGGTGTTTTGTTTCTTTGATTTCCATGAGATCAGAGAGTTGCCAAGAAAGGTACAGGAACCTATCACAGATCGTCTTGTGGTGGGACAACTCCCCCAATCAGAGTCACAGAAGGCCTTGAGCTTCAAATCATTATGAGCTGCAAAAACGATCCCTTGGCCTGGAGAAGACTTTAGGTAACGTAGTACTCGTAGTGCTGCATCAAGATGAATACATTGATACGATACCCACAAACGTTTTACTGACTCTGTAAAACAAAGTAGTTAGAAAACTTAAAAGATTGACAAAAACAAAAACAAACATAAATACATTGACAAAAACAAAAAAATAAAACAAAAATAAAAATAAAAACAAAAACAATTACAAAAATAAAAAGAACTCAAAACAATCTTTCCGAACATTTTCTAAAGAGAAATGACTTATGCACATGACTTAAACGTTTTAACAATAAAACCTCAATTTTAGACATTATTTACAAAGCGGCAAAGTTCAAAACATAATATGCTTAAAGTGTAGTAGTGTGATAGCCAAATGCAACAAATTCTCCAATCTTAGTTTTCACACAATTTCAAAAATCATACAAAGCACAAATTCAACTTCAAATCTCACCAAAGTTGTCCTCTCACAAATGAATCACTCAGAAGAGGGCTATAATGCAACACTCAGTTATAAACATGAGATTAGAGTTAAACCATAAGGACTTAACTCGAAATAGAAAGATGAAGAACTTGCATTAATATGATCTCAAGAAGGAAAAATGAATGCAATTCAACCACATGACATTTAAGATCAATTTAGGACTTAAGTATAGGTTGTAATGGGGCCAAGGGTGTAAGGTGAGTAAGAAATGAAAGGTATGGATAATACAAAGTCCAAGGAACTCGCAATGTAAGAGCATAAAATAATTCTTTACAAGACTTCGAATCATCACGATTAGATTTTTTTCTTTTACATGATCAAAACTCCTTATACCTTCATTTACATTGATTCATACTCCGTTCCTTTAATTGAACAAACACCAATTTATTTTGAAAGCCCAAAAATGAAACCCAAAAATGAAATTTCAATCAACCACCACTTAACTTTTCTCTTTTCTTTCACCAATTGTGTGGATTTTTTTTCTCTTTTTTTTCTTTTTTTTTTGAAATGTAACACCTCTTCCCAAACTTAGCATGAAAAACACATCCAAATTAAAGCTCATGAGTTCATTAGAAAGGTAAATATTTGTTTTTCGGGCTAAGGTGAGGAAATAAAATTGGTAAATGAAAGAAAAGGTTTACATGTAGGCTCAAAATGGTTAACAATGGAAAATCATGCTTAAGCATGCATAAGATTAGCTTGAAAGGCACAAACGATCCAAAGAAGGCCTTAATATCATTTCTTTAAATGTCATGAAGTCAAATTGCACAAGAATGAATGACTTTTAAGTGTTCAACCAAATCAATGAATAATGAGATCAAACAACAACTTTGATGACAAGAAAATAAGAGTACATGTATAACACTCATGAATTGAAGGACAAGGCTCAAAAGCTCACTTTATATGGTTGGTTATAAGTCTAATTTATGCTTGATATAATTCTTTAGATCATGCAAATCCTTTAATTGGAAAATTATGAAACAAATGGCAAGTGCAAAGGTTTCGAACATATCATGTTAGAACAATGCCAAATTTATTTATTTTTTAATAAAGAAAAAAAAACACTAAAATAAAATGAAATCCAATTTTTATTTAAGTCATGCAAACATTTATCACAATCTCATCATATGTGTTCGGAAAGTGACTCAAAAACAAAACAAGACTCAAATAGAAGAAAAACAAGCAAATAAAAAAAAACTTTAATTAAGGAATAACCAAATTTACATGCTAAACTCCAATACCCCCAAACCTAGAAATGAACATTGTTCTCAATGTTTAAAAATTAGCCACAAACAATGTCATAACAACAAATGAAAGGTATTAAAGCAAATAAAAATCACAAAACATACAAAAATAAAATAAAACAATTACAAAATAAAAATTACAAAACAAACAAACAAATATAAAATAAAACAGTAAACCCTAATCACACAATTCTGAAACCCAAAAACATTTTTGAAGCCCAAAGCCCACAATGAAATTAACCCACCTTGAAACCCAAACAAGGTGAAACCCGACCCACAATGAATTCTGAAGCCCACTCATTTAAATTTAATTTTTTCTTAAAAAGATAAAACGTGAATTATGAGCGCAAAGCGGGATTTCTAAAAAGAGGGAATGTGGTCCCTGATGTCGTCTCATGGATAGTCACGGGCAGAAGCAGAAGCCACGTGTCGCAGATATAAGAAGCGTCGCAGATTTCACAAGCGGAAATTACGGGCTCATGGAAAGGCGCGAAGACTTCACTGAACGCGTCCGTTCAGAAAAAGACATGTCGAGATAAATGAGTTGGGTATGGTTGGAAAGCGAGAAGGTTGTGGGACTCGAGGAACGCTTGGGATTCAGAAATGCTGCGATGGCTAGGGTTTGTCCAAGACTACATCTATAAGAAAGAAAAAGAATGGGAAAAACACAAACGCAAAAACACACAAAAGAGAAAACAAGCAAGAACAAGAAAAAAAAAGTGAGAAATCAAATGGCTTCTTCCTACCCCTTTTCCTTGGATCTCAACCTAGCTCCACCAACTCAAACACGAGGCCAAGCAGGAGCACCAGTATGGATGCCCTACTTTGCCTCCGCACGGGGCCAGTGACCGTCAATGACTCAATACTCCTGGACAACGATGTTGCCATTGGAGTTGGCAGAAATTTGGTGACTCCTAAAGATATACGTGTGTTCGGGACAAGGGATGACAACCGGGTCATGAGTGATGCCCTGGCACTGAGCATGCAGAGTCAGCATGTGTCGCAAGTTTGGTTCATCGCCTACTGCGCAGTCCCATGAGGTAGAGGTGCTGAAAGGTCAGTGAGCGCGCGGAGCACAATATGGTTGAAGAATGTCAAAGTGCTATAAAAAGCTTGAAAAGGGAGAGGTCAAGGATAGTGGAGGTGAATCGACACCAGCTAGAAGTGTTGCGGGACGAGAATAAAAACCTAACAAAGATTGTAGAGTTGTACTCTTGTGACATGCGAAAACAGCTGGAGGACCTAGACCGACCGGGTAAACGCAAGAAACCAGATCGCGAGAAAAGTTATACTGAAGCTAAGATTGCGATCTTTGGGAGCTCAAGTGATGAGCCCCAAGAGGCTGTGCGTGAAGCCCCGAAGAGGACAGCCAGAGGGCCAAACTAAAAGCTCCTATGGTCGAGACACCGAGCGCCAAGAAGAAATGATTTCAGCTTTTTATTTATTTAATTTTAAAGTGTATGCGTTTTTTTTTTAATTGGGAAATAAAAAGTTATGTTATCTCAAAGAATGACGATCGAACAAAAACATGAAAACCCAAACATGCATTTTTATTTTCAGTTAAGTAAACACACAAGTAACTGCTTTTCTTTTAAGAGAAAAACTTAAGGATGACCAGTTAAGGGCCTCAGAAAACACAGCCAGGGGATCCGGGAAGGTTGGAGGGGTCACAATGGTCCCGCTTAAAACCCTAACTTCTTAGACACCGAAGGTGTCGCCTTAAAGAACTCCTAGACACTGTATAGACTGCGGTTGATCACTGGAGTTACCAAAAGTTTAGCTCCTTCAAAGAATATCATATGAGTTTTAAATTATACTAAAAAAACAAAATAAATAAATAAAAACTGAAATAAACACACAATTCAAACAAGAATTTAAAAAGAAGAGATGGGATTCTTGCACCAGGTGTCCAAGACGCATCTTTAATTTTGTCTCTTCTTCCAATTACATTCTTGAGAAACCTGACAAACAAGAAGAAAACAATTGAAAATAATAATAATAATAAAATAAAATAACAACTGAAAAAGAAAAAAAAAACACAAACATTAGAAAACAGGGAGGCAAAAGTAAGTGAAAGTGTAGACATGCTCCCTTTTTTTAAAAACGCGCTCGCAATTTGCGCCGGAAATGAAGGGATCCGAGAGAAAAGAGCACAGGATAGCACCCTCGAGATCCGAAGTGCTTTCGGCTCCATTGTTTGTATAAGTCTATTTAAACTCGTTTTGGTGAAGTAGAAGAGCACCTCGCATTTCTTCCTGCAAATTCAGAGAAAAACATCAAAAAATCCAGAAACAAAACAATGGCATCTTCATGCACTCACCTTGATGATCTAAACCTTGAATTGTCCCTTGCGCCACCGAATGCGCAGATAAGGGTTCCTCAAAACCATGTCTTCCCAAACTCCACATATCATCACGGTACGGCCTCAAACTTTGCTGAGGTAATACCGAACTTTTCTGAGGCAGTGTCGAACGGAGCAGTGCTGCTAGAAGGCATGATTGGCAGCAAGCTCACACCGACGGATCATCTGCATGTGGCGCAGAGGTTCTGACAAAGCAGCGGTGGAGGAGTCCCACAATTTAACGGTGCTCCATGCGGTCTCGGCTACCAATTTGGGCATGCGTTTACCTGGCGAGGACACGGGAGTGTGCCGCGCTGAGCGAGGAAGTAGCTTCCTTGAAAGCTATGGTGGCGGACTCGCAGAAGCGGCTTTAATGTGCCAATCAGCACGTGGAAGCATTGCAGAGAAAGAATGAGGACCATGTGGAGCTGCTGCAAATTCTGCAAGTAAGAGAGAACAGAGGCATGCCATGAAGATGAAGATGAAGATGATGAAGATGTTGTTTTTATTTTTAATTTACTTGAATGTTTTGTTTTTTTTTTTACTTTTTAACTTTTTACTTTGTTTGCAGTGTTTGAAGTGAAATAAAATTGCGTTTTTAACACTCAAAAATAAACTAACTAACCACACCACGTAAATAAATACATAAACTAACTTAACAAAACAAAAAAGTTCCAAATTGATTTTTTTTAAAATTTATTATTATTTACAACTAACTGACCACACAAAGAAAAAAAAAATTAAAAAAAAGAAGTTCCAAATTGCAATTTACAAGGAAAATTTTTTTTTTTTTTTTGTTTTTTTTAAAACACAATACAAGCAACTCATGGATGCCCAGTTAAGGGCCTCAAAAAAAACAGCCAGGGGATCCGGGAAGGTTGGAGGGGTCACAAAGGTCCCACTTAAAACCCAAACTTCTTAGACACCGAAGGTGTCGCCTAAAGAACTCCTAGACACTGATTTGACGGAGACGCTCACTGAAGTTACCATAAGTCAGCTCATATAAAAAATCTTTTTAATTTTTTTTTAATAAAAGAAATAGAAAATTAAAATTACTGAAATAATAACAAAACAACTAAAGAGAAAGGATTGGAATACTCCCCCTTGAAGCGATTAGGTTGAGCATGACGCATTTGGAGGTCGCGACTTCTCCCACTCGCTCCATACTCCTCATTTTTATGATTGAGGTTACCATCTCTCTCCATTTTTATTGAGCTATCCCAAATTGCTAAAACAAACACAGAAAACTTGAAACAGAATTAAAGGATTAGGAAATAAAAAATAAAATGAAAAGGAAAATCAACACACGTCCAATTTCATGCTTCAAAGTAATAAGCAGCAAAGTAAATCAAAACTAGCTTATGAAGTTCGTTCTTTCTCAAATATGATTATCCATATGGTGTGTGGTTTTAATCAAGTATTTAGAAAAAGCATTTAGCTATGGTGTTTAGTCTAAACACAAATTCCGAACCCATTAAGAACAAGAAGAACAATAAAGAACCAAGTAGAATTTAAACATGGTGTTTGTCTTCAATATCTACCCATTCATTCACTAATCAGTCCAAGAGTCATATGGTGTTTATGTAAACTTGAACAAGATATTTAATTAAGAGCAAGTGAATGAAACCATAAACTAGAAATAATCAACATGCCACTTGAACCTTTTTTTGTGTTGTGTAAGCTTGGGACTCAAACCCAGTTCTCTTGCTTGTTAAGGCAATTGTCCTTGTCCGTTGGACTACAAACACAACTTGTCAATTAACGTCATTAACTTTAAAACATGAAACTGTCCAGTTATACAAAAGATAAAAATAAATAAAAAGTAGGAAAACCAAATAGAATCAAACAATGTTACCGATCCCCGGCAACGGCGCCAAAAACTTGTTGCGTAGATTCAGCTGCACCAAAATGGATTGAGCTGCATCCTCAACTTGTGATACTCGCAAGTGCACGAACCATTGGTAGTTTAGCGTATGTAAGTGCGAGGTCGATTCCACAGGGATTGGAAATTGAATGATCCAACTCAGTTTTGCTACACAAAACATAAATGAAAACAAAAGAAGCAAAAAGGGTTTTGTACATTACAAGAAAAATAAATTACAACTTAGAGAACATTGAAGAGAGCATTTGAGGAAGGAAGGAAAGTGTTTGAGAATATGGGGAATTTGATGGATTTGAAGAGTTTGAGAACTTAGGGAATGGAGAGAAAGGTGTTTGAGAACTTGGAGAATTTGGTGAAGGAATGGGAATTGTGTTTGAGAACTTTAGAGAAGGGAGAAGTGTTTGAGAGATTTGGAGAATTTTGGAAGAGTAAGGAAAGTGGTGTTTGGGAACATTGTGGATTTTGGAAGAGAGTGTTTGAGAACTTGGAGGATGGGAGAGAAAGGTGTTTGAGACATGGAGACTTTTGGAAGAGAAGGAAAGTGGTGTTTGGAGAATTTAGAAGAAAGAAAATTTAGTAGAATGATCTTATTACAACAATTGAGAAGTACAAAGGGGAACTAAGAGAATATGAGGGAGAGAAGGGAAGGGAGCTCTAGAGAAGTGCTTGAGACCCCCCCCCCCTTGGGGTTGTTTTTACAAGCTTAGAGAACTTCCCTATTTATAGGCCTAGGGGAAGTGAAAATCTGAATTCAATAAGACTAATGCATACAACACTTGTTTTATAAAATCTGAAATGGTTGAAGCACTTGTATTAGAAAATCTTCAATGGTTGATGCACTTCCCCAATAAATCCCACCAGCAGCCCTAGCTCATCTTCATGTCAGCATGACCAAGCTTCCAACCAGAAATGATAACTCATGCCTAGCTCACCATGACCAAGCATCCAACCAGGCACATACTGAATGTCAGCATGACCAGCAACTTCAAGGGCTTACAACTTGGGCTTCTCTTAATCAAATTAGGACTTTAAGCACTCGAAATTGAAGTTCAGAATGTCTTCTTTCCAGCCATATGTTATTTGGGCCAATCCAAGGTCGGAGGAAGAAGTTAAGGCCAAAACAAATTGCTAGGTAACGGACACAAGCTTTATCCAATGGGGCTGAATTTTGGATATGTTATAGTACACACCCATTGGAACAACTTTCATGAAGAATGTGGCCTCATTCGAGCTATGTAGGTTGCTGAAACAAAGCTTGCAATATGACCTACGGAACTGGACTGGCAGGGGGCTGTAGCCATAATGAATTTGTCTTTAAGCTCTTCATCAATTCATCCAAATTAGGCCTTAACATGCTTGAATTGCATGAATTATGTTCTCCAAAGCCATCATTGTTACCTAAAGCTCAATTAACTGAAAGATAAACACAAAAAGGATTAAAAGCACAAGTTTAACTCAAAAACATAACCAAATCATAAGCTAGAAGGGTAAGAAATAATATACAATTATGAACCGATCAGTTACCGTAAGGTATATAAGTCGACCAACTGAACCGACGATACTTGGTGGCATCTTTCAGCGGCTTGCCTTCATCAGGCCTAAGTCTCAGTATTTGTTCCATGGGAAAAGGTGAGGGTCGGGCACCTAGCAAACCGACATCATCCAGGATCTCCAGTGCATATTTTCGCTGTGAAATAAAAATTCCCTTCTTTGAGCGTGCAACTTCGATACCCAAGAAGTATTTGAGAGGTCCCAAATCCTTGATGCGAAAGCGAACATTGAGGAAGTCTTTGATTAACTAGATAGCTTTAGGATCATCCCCTGTAATCACAATATCATCTACATAGATCAATAGTGCAGTAAATGAATTATTTTGAGACCTTGTGAATAAGGAGTAATCGGCTAGGGACTGAACAAAACCAGCTGGACGTAGGGCTGTAGTAAACTTTGCAAACCAATTACGGGAGGCTTGTTTCAGACCGTAGAGAGATTTGTGTAGCCGACATACCAGTTCTCCCCTTGTCGGCTAAAACCGGGCGGGAGAGTCATGTAAACCTCCTCGTCCAAATCGCCATGGAGGAAGGCGTTTTGAACGTCGAGCTTATGTAGGGGCCAATTACGGACGATAGCAAGAGCAAGAAGATAGCGGAATGTTACCAGCTTGGCAGTGGGAGAAAAAGTCTCGGTATAGTCAAGCCCCTCCTGTTGAGTGTAGCCTTTGGCTACAAGTCGTGCCTTGTAGCGTTCGAGAGAGCCGTTAGAGTGGTACTTCACCTTGTAGACCCATTTGCAGCCAATGGGATGCTTTCCTGAGGTAAAGAGGTAAGAGATCATGTGTGATTTTGCTCAAGTGCCTGGAGTTCCTTTACCATGGCATCGCACCAAAGAGAGTCAGTGGAAGCCTGGGCATAAGTAGTGGGCTCTATGATTTTGGAGATGGCTGCAACAAAAGTGCTGTGAGTAGAAGACAAGTGATCATAAGTGAGAAAATGGGACAATGGATACCTGGAACCCTTACCCGATGTGGAGGAAGAAGAAGACTGGGCAGGGGTAGGCGTCATGGTAGCATTGCAGTGAAAGTCGCGTAGAAGGATGGAAGGTTGAGGAATACGGTGAGAGCGACGAAGAGGAGGTGGAGAAGGAGGAGAGGGCGGCAATGAGGTAGGAGGAGATGGCATAGTGGGACAATTTTGATCATGAGGCATGGTAGGGGAGGATGGTGAAGGAAGTGTGGTGTCGTGAGGGGATTGAGAAAAAGAAGGGTCGGTGAGGTCACCTGGGGTGGTGTGTGGGGTATCTAGAGGAGGTGGAATAGGTGGGTCAGAAGGTGGTGTGGGTATGGGCGGGTCATGATTGGCAGAAAGTGGAGTGGGCCAGGAAATAGGCATATGAGGGACCGTATGTGGGCTTGAAGTGGAAGGAGACGTAGGGAGGATGGGGATGGTGGTTGTGTGGTGAGCAGCAAAAGGAAAAATATTTTCATGAAAAATAACATCGCGGCTGCTAAAGAATTTGTGAGTGTCAAGGTCATAAAGACGATACGCCTTTTGCCCAAAAGGATAGCCAAAGAAGATGCATTTTCGAGCTCGTGAGTCAAATTTATTGGTGGGTTGAAAGTTAGTGGCGTAACATAGACAACCAAAGACGCGAAGGTGACGATATGGTGGTGGTGGCTAAAGAGGGAGTTCGTAAGGGGTTTTATCGATCAAAATAGCGGTGGGTAAGCGGTTAATGAGGTAGGCTGCGGTGAGAACACACAACCCCCAAAATTTGGAAGGGAGGTGTGCATGAAAGCGAAGGGCACGAGCCATTTCTAAGAGATGTCGGTGTTTTCGTTCGACAACACCATTTTTCTGGGGTGTGTAAGTACAAGTGTGTTGATAGAGAACACCAAGATCTACAAAGAAAGTTTGAAGCGAGGAAAACTCTCCTCCATTGTCCACACGGATAGCTTTGATTTGTTTATTAAATTGTGTGGACACAAAGGAAAAAAAAAGATTTGAGCATATTTTGTGTTTCAGATTTCAGTTTCATCAAATAAATCCATGTGGTACGAGAGAAATCATCAACAATAGTTAAAAAATATCGGGCACCAGAATGAGAGGCAATCTGATGTGGACCCCAGATGTCACAGTGAATTAATTCGAAAGGTGCAATACTTTTTATTGAACTGGAAGGAAAAGGTAGCCTAGTCTGTTTGGCCAAAGGACAAAAATCACAAACATGCGTAGGAAGTGAAATATCAGAAAAATGTTTAGACAAAGAGCGAAGTGTGGCATTGGAAGGGTGTCCTAATTCGGAGATGCCATAGGTTGCGGGAAGCCGAGACATGATATGTGGAAGAAGAATGAAGCTGCGGAGCAAGCCGTTGTGGATCAAAATAGTACAGGTTTCCATGCCTCTTACCCAACCCAGTCATCTTCTTCGTGCGCAAGTCCTGTATATAACAAAAGGTGGGAAAAAAACAAACACAACAATTTAGTGATGCGGTAAGGCGAGGGACAGACAATAAATTAACATTGAAAGAAGGGACGCATAAGACATCGGTAAGACGAAAAATATCATCAAAGTTAACCGTACCTATAGATGTGCTAGGTGCTTTTTCCCCTGTGGGTAATCCTCCTGGTGGAAGATGTGTTGGTGAATTTTCGGTTAGGAGTGCTTGAGAATTTGTGATATGGTCTGTTGCACCACTATCTATAACCCAGGCATGCGATAAATAAGAATTAGTTTGGGAACTGAAGGCAAAAAGGATAATTCAGACATGCAAAATTCGCTTGGGATTGGGAAACTTCCTCCTTGCTAATAGTACCAAGAATTTGCTGACATTGCTCGAGTGTGAGATGAGGAGCTATGGTCTGGAGGTGATGAATCTGTGCATCTGGACTCTAACGTTATTCACGTTGGTATATTGTCGGTTGCTTCCATGAGATGGGCGGTTGCTTCCACTTGTGCCCTGGAGGAAAACCTTTGAGAAAAAAACAAGTATTGATTGTATGAGTTTTACCATTGCAATAAGTGCATTGTTTCGGTTCTCTAGGATTTCCACGAGGTTGAAAGGATGGGCTGATGTTGGATGACGAAGGCCGCCGTTGTAAGCCTTGCTTGCTAGTATTGCCTTTCTTAGTGTGTATCCTGAGCATTGCCATGCTCTCGTTGTTGGCTGTGTTGTTGTGGGTGGAAGCAACTTGCCGCTGCTTCTCTTATTGCAAAAGGAGGCTGTATGCCTTACGGGCAATGGGCAAAGGTTGGATAAGCAATATCTGTCCTATAATGGCTGCATAGGATTCATGGAGCCCCATCATAAGTTGCATTAAATGTTGCTCCTCCTCTCGTGCTGCAATGGATTTCAAAACCCCACAAGTGCAGGGTTCCATGTTGTTGTAGGATGACAGTTCATCCCAATACCCCTTGAGTTTCGAATAGTACATGGATAAGGGCATTTGATCTTGTGTAAGAGTAGCTATTTCCTTGTGAATCTGGAAAACCCTAGGTGCATTAGTCTGTGCGAATCTCTCTTCAAGGTCTGCCCAAATTTCGTGGGCTGAGTCGGTGTAGATCACACTATTCGCAAGATCTGGTTCCAATGAGTTCAAGATCCAAGATAAGACCATGTCGTTACAACGCTGCTACCTATCAAATTCTGGGTTCGCTTTCAACGGCTTCTTGATTGAACCATCGAGGAAGCCTGTCTTATTCTTCGCGCTCAAGGCTAGTCGAAACTGGCGACTCCAAGTGCTATAGTTATCTCCGGATAATGGCTTGCTGACCAAGACCATTCCAGGATGGTCATATTGGTGAATATAATATGGGCGATCAGGGTTTGAAAATTCCCCATCTGTGGAGGATTTCGAGTTGTCATCGTCTTTGGCCATGGTAGTGTAAGGTTTTTATTTGGACCTTTATTGTATTTTGGCTCTTCTCTTAAACCAACAAAACCCTTGTAATATTAATTAGATTCTAGGTTAGAATCAGTGTGGGTTGAAGGGCTTCCAAGTCTCCTCGTTGCTGGACTAAAGGTAAATCTCATATGCATTCTCACTGGATTAATACATGCTCACTTGTATTGATCCAACCTTCCGTTTTTTGCCTTTTACTTCCTTCCTGGATTAATACTTGGTCGTGCGTATTAATCCAACCTTCGTCTTTTGCATGCCTGTGTCAACTGTTCTTTTTAAATATGCCTTGACAGCCTTTTAAAATTCTTCCCATCCTTGAAGCTGACAAACACATGAGAGTAACTCATTTACTCTCAAACGGTTTTATTTTTCTTGGTTCAAACTCTTCATTTGTTTATTGTTTAAACCCATACCTCTTGGTTGCTGTCTCCTTGTCTACCACCTCTTCCAAGTGATGGGTTATAAACTACCTTTTATTCCTTCTTCTGACCTGGTCCTAGGAGCAGCTTCTTGTGTTTAGAAAACGGACAGCACATGCCGTTTTGTTTATTCTCTTGCTGACTTGTTGTGTCTTGCACGGCTCCTTGGTTGATTCACTTTGGTCAGCAGCATGTTTGTTAAACTCAGTTTTAAAAGCTCTCTATATATGCTTCTTGCTGATCAAATTCGTGGTGGAGGCTTTAACCCATGCATTCCGAATAGAGGTCACTTGCCTCCTTTGAGTCATGTTTTGAAAACTGAAAAACCAGTGGGAATAAAGCTCCGAAAAGAGTTTCCTTCCCCTTCTGTCAATCTTTAAATGGCTGACTCGTTTTCCTTAAACTAGATCTTCATATATGTTTCAGCTAGTATATGTTGCTTGAGAGTATACGATTGATGGTATACATATAAACTTCTCCAAGTATACATTTACAAGATTCCGGCTTGAAACCGTTTTTGTTGTTGTAATGTTGAATTAAACTATATGTTTCAAATACATTATCTTCAGTTTATTCTTCACAACACTAAGGCTTCGTTTGTCTAGCTCAATCATACTTTAAGATTGAGATAGATGAATCTGTGAAACCACAACTCACTGCATACATCAAATCATATACAACTAGAGCTTGGTGCTCATGAGAGGATTTGCTGCTAAGAAACAAAGAAATGGTGCTTGCTGAAAGGGTGATTGAAGCTGCCTATAGGTGATAGATTGAGCTAAGTCTTCCTTCATTTCTTGTATTTCTTAATGAGTGGATTGGATCTCTCCTAGCTTGGTGCTCCCAGTTTTTACCCATTTGGGTTTTCCTGGGTCAACAAATCTTGTGTGTTGCTTGCTGTCTTCTGTTATTTGTCTTACCTTGTTAATCACCTAATTATATTTGTGTTTGTGTGTTTGTTTTAACAAGAACTTTTTAATTGGTTGGCCCTTGACCTGTAGCCTACTTCACCCCCCTTCTGTAGGCGTTTAGAGCTTAGGGCTGGTTTTACAGGTAGGCTATAAGGTGGTGAGTGGAAGTATAGAGACCGTCTGAGGCTCTGATACCATGTAAAATCTGGTATAAGGAATTCTATATTCCGTTATTATTACATACAATATGTGCAGGTACATATATAAGGATTGATACAACAATATAGATCCCACAATTATGCAGTTAGCCAAACTAGGACCCTAAACACCAGGCCACGCTATCTCTAAACGAGGAAAGAATCAATTACAATATTCCCAAATATCAATTGGAATAAACCCATATCTCAACAATAGTTGACCTTGAGGCGTTTGACGGTACTCTCCTGGGCATTAGAATGCTCATACCCTAATAGATTGTACAGGAATCAAGGCGAAGTTTGAGGAAGCGGGTTTCAACTAAGCTGTTAGGCTTTTGTTGTTGATTTGTGTAATTAATATTTGTAAGTAGCCAACCGCTTGATTAAAAATCTTAGTGTGTGTTTAAGTATGAGCTACTGCGACTCTAATTTTGTGATGTTAAGTAAATTTGTATTATTTGTGGCAATATTTCTCATCATATCATGGTTGTAGGATTTTATTCTTATGACTATAGTATGACTCACACCATGATTCGGGAATATTTCTTATTTTCGAATCAAGTTGTGACAAGAACATTCGTCAATCCTTGGCTTGGTGGGGATGTAAAGAATCTCTCAAAAAGGGACTCTTTCTCTTTTCTTTTTTTTAAAAAAAAAAACAAAAGCAAAATCTCCATATTGCTAAAGGAGCTTCCTCCTTCTTTTCCGTCTAAAGTACAGAACGTTTTTTCCTTGGTACAAAACGACGTCGTTTTGGCCAGAATTTTTTTTTAAAATATATATAAAAGTGCGCTGCACGCAGTGGCGCAACAAAGGAAAGGAAGTCTAGGAGGCCTTTTTTCGAACAGGTGGAGTCCAAACCCCTCACGGCTCCATGAAAGTAATTTCAAACGTGTGGATTTTATTTTCTCAAAAGTGATCTCTGGTGCTCCTCTCCCAGTACCACTCGACCAACCTTCATTAACTGCGTTAACACAATCATCATGTTTTGACCAAGCTTCGTCAAAACTGAGGAAACCCTTCCTATAGGGTGCCTACAGAGCACACCCAATCGACTCAACAAATCACAGAACTTGTGTCTCTCAGAAGTTACCGGATGACCATAGAAGCCCGTCAACCGCCATTTACCATGCACACCCACTACCTGCACCTCAACATCAATATGGTGAGCACTAAAAGAAAGAGAGCGTAAATCAACCTCCTCAGTCCATAAAAGGCATAATCCACCAGATGCCCTTACACTGTCTACCACTATACTCTAAAGAAAACCCAACTTAGTTCGAACCTTTTCCATAGCTGCCAGTGAGCTACGAGTTTCACTCAAACAAACAATCTTGGGATCTTCACTACGAATTAATCCGCGTAATGCTTCAACTGTCCAAGGGTTCCCAAGCCCTTGGCAGTTCCAACTTAACAAATTCATGGCGCCCGACGGGGTTGGATCTCGCCAACCTCCGCTGATCCCATCATAGAATGTGAGGATGCAGAAGAGAGATATGGACGTTTCCCAACTTGCATACACTCCAACTGTGGTACCATATTCAGACTGCGTTTCCTATTTGAATTAACTGTTCCACCTTGTCGTGGACCAATTCTACGACCCCTTCCCATTTTCTTTCTTGGATGCTTCCCCCCATCCACCCTAGCTTAAGCTGTAATCCTCCAAATGATGGGGCTGAGATTAAATAGATCGTCATTAACAATACCATTGGGCTTGGGCCTAGGATTGGGTGCTGTAATTTCATGGTCCAAAGTCAGGAGAGAGGTTCCGTGCCCCGGCCCTAAGGCCCATACGCAATGACCGCCCATATTTGTCTCCCTAATTAATGACCCCAATGTCAATTACGTACCAATTACATCCATTCCTTAATTTTCTTGTTCAATTAAGGCAAGATTGAGACCTACAAGATCAGCTTCCAAATCAGCCACAGAATCTAGCGGGCCATTTAGATCTAGAATATGTGTCTCCGATTTTGTTTCATCTTTTCAAATGACATTTGCCACGTGAATTCCGCTACCTAGGTCGTAGACAATTAATGTATGATTATCAGGCCTAGCAGGTTCCGCCACGTCAACCCTACCTGCCTCATATGCTGGCCCATCGTGTGCCTCTGTCTCCTGTCATCCACCTTCATCGGCGCATGCGTCAACCACCCCTCCTAGGAGTGAGACCAAAACGCCGCCCTTTGGGTTTACTATAAGGGAGCATTTTTGCTCACCACTTTAACCATAGGTGTACCATCACCACCATCCTCAATGCTTGACACGTGTCCATAGACATAACCATAGTTAACTTTTGCTTTGTATTTATGGAATCATGATTACACATATGGACACGTGTCAAGCATTAAGGATGGTGGTGAGGGTACACCTATGGTTAAAGTGGTGAGCAAAAATGCACCTGGAGTGAGACCAAAGCGCCGCCATTTGGGTTTGCGATAATCAGGACCTAGTACATCATGCTGAAATCACAACCCATATGGTTTATCACTATCTTCCCTCTCCTTCCCCCGTGTATAGGCTACAGTCTTTCTCGCCATGATCTAGCAAGCCACATAGGTAACATGTGATTGGTAGTTTCTCGATACCAGAGCTGCACCCATTCCACCATCCCACTAGCATCTACAAAAACACCACCAACCAATGTCTTAGGGGCTTGCCAACTTCCAGGAGGACCCTAATGTGTAAGTAGCTGCGAGAACAGTCACCGCGCTTGCTCTGATCAATCACAACCAGTGGCGAACCCAGACTTTCGTTCATCTGGGGGCTTAAAAAAATTCAACCAATATATAATCAAAAAAAAAATATTTCAAACTTTGAATATTAATAGCATTGTCTAATAAGTAAATTTACAATTGTCCTCGACGACTTTTCATATTCTGAAAACGTTGCATATAAATAAGAATATAATGAAATTAGTTTATAAAAAACAACTTAGTACTAACCTGTAAAATCAATTGAAATAGCAAGTTTGATTGGTTGGGCTGCAGGCTTTTGTCAAATAAAGAGTTTGGCGGCTGAGTTCTCCACAAAATTACAGAATGAATGAACTTGGTGGGATATCTATTCTTCTTTTTTAACATAGGGTTTAGGGTTTTTCTTTTTTAATATAAGCTTTGGACTTAAAGGGCATGTTTGGTAGGCCTCACTCCCTTGGACTGTGCTAAATAGGGCTTGAAGCCCATGTTTGGTAAGATGAGGGACTAAGTTAAATGGGATTGTGGAGTCCAACAGTAAGAAAAGCTCATCACTCGCTCTCCTTACACAGAGAGCTTAAAATTCGGTTCGCAAAATAAGCCCTTCGCTGAATTGAGAACACGCGACTCCGCCTCTCCCTCTCTCGTTTGCGACTCCGGCTCTCTCTCTCTCTCGCGTTCGCGTTCACGACTTGCCTCTCCTTGTTCAACATCGACTGCTCCTAGGCAAGTTTTTCTGATCTCTCGCTTTTGATACCTCTCTTATTCCTTCTTCCACTTTTCTCATATGCTCTCTCTCTGCAACATTTTTCAAAGGTATTTTTCATGGGTATTGCTTTTTCTATGGGTTGTTATTTTCTATCTATCCTCTGTTTGGTTGCTGGGAATTTTAGGCAAGAAAAAGGGATAATCTTCCATTTTTTTGTTTTATGCTGTTATAGATTATATAATAATTAGTGGCTTCACTTAAGTTAAGCGGATAATGGAAAGAGAATTAAAATTTTAGCTGCATTAGGGTTTGAATGTGGATTAAGCACTTCATGTTTCCTCTTTGTTTACAAAAATTGCATTTTTTGGTTAAAAAAAAACTGATATTATTCCAACTTTATTTGTTAGAAACTTGAAGGCATACAGTTGGCAACTGCTTGTTTATTTTGCATGATGGTCCATGATAAGTCAGTTTTAAGCTGATTTTGAGATTTGATGTGATGAATTGAACAATTCATTAAACAATTCAGCAAGAATGATGTTCTGCAGAAAATGGCATACTTTGTTAGTGAAGAAGCAGAATTTCTGGTTTTTGTTTCACACCCTTTGAGTTCATTCTGTTATTATCACATATGTGGGGTTGAAAAATTTGCAATTTATGGAAGTGTTGGATATATCTTTGATGTATGGATATATTTAAATTTATATATGATTTTTAATGTGCAATGGGCAACACTACATGATATTGTTCATAACAACCTCAATTTTGCACAAACAAATAAAGTTAAAATTTTAAAATCAAATTCTTTGTGTTTGCATAGAAATAAAGACTTAATTATAAATAAACTCAATGGAATTTATAACCTTAATAACAAATAAAAAGCCTTCGGTTGGAGGAAAAGGAATGTACATGTGAATTTGGTAATTATAATAACCAAAAAAAAAAAACTTACATTTAATTATTTAAAAAATATTTTAAATATAAAAATAATTATTTTTTAGTCCAAACAGCACCAAACATAGGTCTTCACTATTTTTACAATCCAGCTTTGTAGTCCGAACACAGCACCAAACATAGGTCAGTACTTAATCCATCTTAGACCAATCCGAGCTAATCCGAGACAGGTCCCAGGATTTAGTCCAGTCCCATGACAGTCCGCCGTACAAAACGACCCCAAAGTGTATGTGTTAAATGGGCCATGTGGGGGCTTCACTAGAGAAGGACCTAAAAATAATTAAAAATTGTGAATTTGTGTGGGATTATATGGCTGAAGCTTTTTTGGTAAGTGTGGGCAGCTGCCCACAGTTGTCTTTGATTGGGTCCGCTAGTGCTTTCCTTGATAATATTTATCTAATATATGGATAAAATACAATTTAATCAATGAAAAATAAAGACCCATATATTATACAAATCGATTAGACAAACACCCACATGAAATCATGTACCTGAAATATAGGTAAATAGTGTTATTATTAGTAATGAAAAAAACTTATTGATAAATTGTGTGACCACTACTACAAAAATTGAAATAGACGACGGGAAAAACCGTCGTCTTTTTCTTTTGAAAACCGTCGTAAATCGACCCCCGTCTTTTGAATGCCAAACTACGATGGTTATTCACCGTCGTCTATTATTTGTAAAGACGACGCTTTTTCTCAAAAGCGTCGTCTATTACATCTAATAGACGACGGTTTTCCAGAAAAAGCGTCGTCTATTGTATCCAAAGATGCCAGATTTTTTGAAAAAACGTCGTCTATTAACTTTAAAACGACGGTTTTTTTCAATTAAACCATCGTCTATTAACTGTTAAACTGACATCGTAATTTGACATTTTAGCTTCTTTTTTTTCTTGTTTCCAATGGTATAAGAAATATATACTCAAATATGCTATTACCCGCGCCATACATATATATACTCAAAAATTATTTTTTTCATAAATAGAATATCAAGAGTACAATAGAACAAAATAAAATCTAAAAAATAAAAGTACTCTAGGGCAGTGCTAGCTGCAAGCTGCAAGCTACAAGCCTAATTACAATAATACACCAAAATTCCTATACCTAATTATCCTCCAAGTCAAGTTCTCCATATGCATACAAAGCTATGCCTTCATCATCACCAATTTTCCTTTGCATTTCTTCCACTTTTACCACTAACAGCAGGTTGAACCAACACTACTTCCCCCAAGCTAGGAGTAGCTTCGTTCGAACCACTTCCATGGCATAGGAAATTGCTTAACAAGCCAAAATAATGTAATAGTGAGATATACAATCCATATAACATTACCAATAATGAAAGGATTATTAATACAGGGCTACATAATATAATTACTTAACTTGAAACAATGAGAATCATAGAACAATAGAATAATGCCAACCTGGAGTAAGAGTACTACTTCAGAAAAGATTTCACCCATTGGAAGAAGTTGTCTGACTACATCTGTACTTATATTAAAGGGTATATTAGCGACTACCTGCAATCAGCAACTCAAATAGGCTATTTTTGGATATTTGTAAACATGGAGAAAAGACCAAATGTTTCCATTTGAGCATGGATTGTTGAGAAATTAGCATGCATCTCATTAGGAAGTCAAATTCATTAATTTAAGCAACCAAGCAGGGTACTTACTTTCGCATAGCTTGAATATGCACTAGATGGCTCTATACTTGCCAACAACGATGACATATGAGAGCATGCAACAACAGCATATTATCCAACAACAGCATATTATCCAACACTAAATAATTGCAAAAAAGAATGGACCTAGACAGGTAATCAAGAAGCATCCGTTATTCTGATCTCATCAAAGAGTTACTAACACTTGCATTCCTTAAAAACAAAAAAACAAACTAGAAATCTAAAATCTACCTACCTACCAATAAGAGAAACACAACACAACCATAGAATTGGAGAAATGCAAACTCCACTCACCCTTCAGATGCAGCAAATGTAGTTCTTGCTGATAAACTCTTCTTGAGACTATTTCCTCAAGCCCCCTTCCCTTGAACTAGCTACCTTCACACTGATTGGCATCTGTCATGCTAAATCATATGATCAACAACTGACATGGTATCAGGAACTGTAACTTATGATTAATATACAAGGCAAACAGAGCAACAACTGATTTATTGAACATTAAAGCATTGCATAAAAGGGATTGATCTGTTTCAAAAGGTTTATTTTGAGCACTTACAAAGCGTTCGTAGGCATGGACATGACTAGCAAACACTACGGATTGATCTGTTTCAAAAGTTAGAATTGATTGGATGTTACATGGAGAGCCCAGTGTCTTGTTTGAATCAAAGGTTCGGCCCAAATCCCCTGCAAATGAGAGCCAAATGGTAAGTCAAATTTACAAGTAATCAAATAGCCAAATTTTCCTTGTAAATTAATCAAAAGCATGAAACGCAAACAGAGCAACATCTTAGAATCAAATGGAAAAAAAATATAACATGTAAATAATTAAAATAAATCAATCAATCAAAGAAGTGGAGAGAGTATGAGTTGTATGATACTTGAAAACTACTGAAAATCAAATCTAAACAGTAAAAGGATACTAGGGATTTGAAATAGCAAAAGCCCCAAATCTCATACTAAAACCCTCATTGACCACGACTGCGAAAGGAGATGGTTGCTGACCTCGGCGACGTGAGGGAGGAGATCGCGCTTGATGTTGTTCATGCGGTTGGCAAGGGCTTCTTGCTCCTCGTGAAAATCGTGGAGGCGATACTTTTGGCGACCTTAGTGACATGGAAGCAAGGATATGGCCACCTCAGTGAACTGGACGGTGAGATCTGTGACCTAGATAACAAGCTCAATGACCAAGACGGTGCCATGGAGACGCTGTTTCAGAGATGAGAAAGGGAGTTGAGAGAGAGGGAGGGTTTTCTGAAAAGGTCGCGAGAGAGAATGTTAGAGAGAGAGCGAGCTGGTGTGAAATTTTTTAACTTAAGTAAAATTTTGTCCAGCGCCTTTTCAAGCACGACGGTGTTTTAGAAGGTAGCGTCGTAATTTTGTCTAGCGTGTTTTAAACTTCGACCGTTTTAGAAGGAACCGTCATGATATTTCTTAGTTTTTAAAAATACGACAGTTTTTAGTTTTACAGTCATCTAATAAGGGTCGTGGTTTTCCATAATTGTAGTAGTGGACCTATAAGTTAGGAACATAAATTAGAAGAATAATGACCAAGTTTACATCTCCAAGGTCCACCCTTGTCTTAATATTGAAATGGATATCATTTCTATTGTAAATTACGATATTACAAGTTTATGAATACACTTTATAAGTTTATGGAACTTTAACATCCAAGTAATTGTAAAAGGGGTCCTTAATGTTGTAAACTATTGTGTTTACAAGAATAAGGACTACATTTACTTCTCCAAGGTTCATCCTTACCTTAACATTGTAAGAGACATCCTTTCTAATGTAAATTATAGTATTATAAGATTATGGATTAAAAGGAACCTTAACGTTGTAATTATGGTGCAAAAACGCATAAATGGGAACCCAAATATTGTAATATACCAAATTAAGGATCCATTTTCTAAGTATATGGAACGTATACATCCAAACCATTGTAATACAAGCCCTTATTGTTGTCAACCGTTGAGTTTACAAGAATACGGACCAAGTTTACATCTCCAAGGTCCACCCTTAATATTGTAATGGATATCCTTTCTATTGTAAATTACGATATTACAAGTTTATGAATACACTTGATAAGTTTATGGATCTTTGACGTCCAAGTAATGGTAAAAAGGGTTTTTAATATTGTAAACCGTTGTGTTTACAAGAATAAGGACCACATTTACTTCTCCAATGTCCATCCTTACCTTAACATTGTAAGATAGATCATTTCTAATGTAAATTATAGTATTATAAGATTATGGATTATAAGGAACCTTAACTTTGTAATTATGGTGCAAAAACATGTAAATGGGAACCTAAATCTTGTAATATACTAGATTAAAGATCCATTTTATAAGTTTATGGAACATTTATGTCCAAACCATTGTAATATCGAGTCCTTATTGTTGTAAACCGCTGTGTTTACAAGAATAAGGACCAAATTTACATCTATAAGGTCCACCATTGCCTTAATATTGCAAGGGATATCTTTTCTATTGTAAATTATGATATTACAAGTTTATGGATATACTTTATAAGATTATGGAACTTTGACGCCCAAGTAATTATAAATGGGTCCTTAATATTGTAAACCCTAGTGTTTACAAGAATAAGTTTCACAATTACTTCTCTAAGGTCCACATTTACCTTCATGTTGTAAGGGGGGTCATTTTCTTTGTAAATGAGTATTACAATGTTATGGATTAGGATTCACCTTAACGTTGTAACGAAGGTGCAAAGTCTCATAAATGCGAAACCAAATATTGTAATGTACAAATTTAAGGATATGATTTACAAGCTTATGGAATGCATATGTCCATGATAGTGTAATAGTAGTCCTTAATGATGTAAACTCTTGTGTTTACAAGCCTAAGGACCCAATTTTACTCCTTCAATGTCTACTCTTATCTTAGCATTGTACTATGGGTCATTTTCTTTGTAAATTAAGGTATAACATATTTATATATATTTCATTTAATATTTATTTATAATTCTATATTATTAATATAGAATTATTATATATATATATATTTTTATAAATACACAATAAAAAAATAAAAAAGAAATCGCATTGAAAACATGAAGAAAAAAATTCGATTAGTAATTGGTCGATTTTGCAAAGAAGTATTTATATGATCATATGCTTGTGCATGATAGTGTTCTTTTGCTTAGCAATAATATGTTATATTATATGCAAATATGGACTATACTTTAAATTAAGAATCAATTTTATAAAAATCTATATTCTTAGATTTTAAATTATTAGCAATAATATGTTATATTATATGCAAATATAGACTATACTTTAAACTAAGAACAAGTTTATAAAAATCTATGTTCTTAGATGTTAAAATATTTGGTTAAATAACATTTGTATTTTTTTTTAATGTATTTTATGCACACAAAATTGTCAATGAACGAGATATATATTTTATAAATGGTAATCAAGATGTTATCATGATTACTTAAAATTGAAATTTAACATAACCACAAATAAATAAATATTTGACATGTAAAAATCTAATGTTTTACTATCTACTTTTCGAAACTTTAGATCATTCTATTATTTTTCCTGATTTTGGTCATACCTAATATTTTTATATTTTACTAAAATATTTGGTTTTTTATTTATAGAACTCATTCACATGCTAGTTACTGGTGGAGTAATAGAGAAATAATAGAAGTGAGATTAGTGGAAGACAAACATGGAACAAATTTTTTAATGCCTATTATTATTATTTTAATCTAAATATATTTAAAATTTTCAGTTTATTGTAATTTTCTTTTCATTTATATTGGTTTTTTCAGTTAATTACATTCTTACTTTAAGTTTTCATATACACTAGTCTTTTTGCACGCGCTTCCGCGCATACAAGAGATTTTTTCTTTAAAAAAAATTAATTTATTTTAGAATTAAAAAAGATAATGGGTAGTTGTGTTTCATAAAAAGAGGATCCATTATTTGATTTTTCTTTTAATTTTAAATTTTTTTAATATGAAAAAAATGTAAATTTACTATATTATCCTCATTTAATTAATAATTTCAATTCTTAATGTTTGCATTAACTAATGACATTTTCTGGTATTTTGAATGTTTCACGATTCTCTGTCTTTTGTTTTATATATTTTCTTTTAAAAAGCCCATCGCATGTGAGAAAGAACATGCAAAGAGCATAGTATATATATAAACATGCTTCTTGTCTTTTTTATATAGCCCAAGCCCATGTTGGCTGTCAGCTTTTTTGGTTTGTTTTTTCTCTTTCTTCCTTCACCGGTTGTAACTTGTACAGGTTGGTGGGATTCAATTTCAGTGTTTATTAAGAGCCATAGATTCAAAGTAATCTAATGGCTGAAATTTGGGCACATGGTACAATTTTCGTTAGAAAACATGCATGCTCATATTTGCGGCTTTAAATAACTCTAATAATTTAATATCCCCACTGCCTTATTGGTTCACTATTATACGCACGGACAAGAAAATGGACCACTGTACATGCGCCAAGAAATTAATTCAAAACCTACCACGTATAGATACAGCACCAATTTATTTACCAACCTTTTAACATCAACTAATGTGGTGTATATATCTTACTGCATTGTCATCGCAATATATGCTCTCTGTTGAAGTGTAAATTGACTAGCTAATTTCTGGTTAGTTAGTAATTTACTAAGTCTGTTTCTCTCTTAGCTTCTTTAACCAATATGTTAAGTTGAGTGACTTTAGCTAATATGCCAAGTGTAAGGTGTAAAGCAATCGGTTATTATCCAACGGCTCTTAGGCCTTGTGCTGTCATGTGTCATATCCACATTGGCTCTTGTAATTGAATTAATCGACTGATGTAATGAGAGAATGAGAATATATACAAAAGGGTGTGATCTCTGAAAAAATACTGTAGATCACCTATGAGAATATTTCCAATTTCTGATTTTCTCTTTGAGTTGAACCTTTTCTTCTCCTTCTTTCGACACTTTTCTGCTCCCTTTGAAATCCAAATCTCAACATGGTATCAAGAGCGAAGGTTGGATCTGGATAGTGGGCATTGAAGCTGTGTGGGCTGAGCTTGGAAATCCAACGAGAAATTTCCGACTCAGCTCATTCGATTCCGGTCTCAAATGGCTGGGTCAAGTGGTGGTGATCTTCGGGCTCCAATATTCAATGGTGATAACTATGAATTTTGGAAGATTCGGATGAGGACTATTTTCAAATGGCACGGACTCTGGGATTTAGTGGAAATTGGAATCTCAGAATTGGAAGGGAAGAAGACTGAGGTAGAAGGGTTATCGACATCAGAGAAAGAAGCTCTGTTAATGAAGGATGCTAAAGCTCTTGGTATTATCCAAGGAGCTGTCTCCGATGATATATTTCCTAGAATCTCAAATGAAGAAACCTCAAAGGGAGCTTGGAATATCTTACACCAAGAGTTTCATGGTGACAAGCAAGTTAGATCCATTAAGCTACAGGGTCTGCGTCGAGATTTTGAGTACACAAGGATGAAGGATGATGAAACCTTGTCTGTGTATCTCACTCATTTGCTTGAGTTGGTGAATCAGATGAAAGGGCTTGGAGAAGATCTATCCAAAGGGCGTTTGGTTCAGAAATTGCTCATAAGTTTGACCAAGGAGTTTGATCCAGTCTGCTATGTGATTGAGCAAACTAAGGATATTGAGGCTATTGAAGTACAAGAGGTGATTGCTGCCTTAAGAGGGTTTGCTCAGCGCCTAGATAGGCATGCTGAGAATACTCCTGAGAAAGCCTTCAGTAGCATGAGTGTGACTCAGAAGGGAGCTCAGTCCAA
Source organism: Prunus fruticosa (assembly GCA_018703695.1). Taxonomy (NCBI): domain Eukaryota; kingdom Viridiplantae; phylum Streptophyta; class Magnoliopsida; order Rosales; family Rosaceae; genus Prunus; species Prunus fruticosa. The sequence goes on along the minus strand of CM031920.1, from coordinate 41,840,495 downwards.
TTCTGCCTCTTGGTGACTCTAAGACAAAGAAGAACTGGAAATCGAAAGGGAAAAAATGGGATTCTAAATCTCAAAATTCTGTCAGTCAAGGAGACAAACCTGAGCAGGCCAAGGAAAAGTGTAAACACTGTGATAAACTACACCATGGTGAGTGTTGGTTTAAAGGGAAGCCAAAGTGTCATGGCTGCAACCGGTTTGGACATTTCATCAAGGATTGCAATCAAGCAAAGGCAGGGAAGCTTGCTAACTTCGCAAATCAGGTAACAGAACCTGCAACTATGTTTTATGCATGTCACTCTGCTACCATTGGAAGGAATGTGAATATGTGGTATGTTGACAGTGCATGTAGTAATCACATGACCTCCCATGAGTCTTTGCTTGTTGATATTGATAGAAATGTGAAGTGTAGAGTCAAAATGGGTACTGGTGATCTGGTACAGTCAATAGGGAAAGGTACTTTGGTCATAGAAATGCAAGGAGTGACTAGACGTATAAGAGAGGTCATGATTGTGCCCGGCTTGGATGAAAATCTGTTAAGTGCAGGACAAATGGTAGAACATGGATATTGGCTTGTATTTGGTGACAATGAAGTGAATATCTATGAGGATAAGCAAATGAAGGATTTGGTTGCAAGAGTGCCTATGAAAGGAAATAGATGTTTTCCTTTAAGTCTAGATTATGTCAACCCTGCCATGGCTAATAAAGTAACAATGGAAGAGCCATCTCCCTTGTGGCATAAACGGTTTGGGCACCTAAACTATACCAGCTTGATGCTTCTACAAGAGAGGCAAATGGTGCAAGGTTTACCTAGTCTACAGGCTGCTAAACAAGTGTACTCAGGTTGTGCAACAGGGAAAAGTCACAGAGAGCCTTTTGACAAGGAAAAGGTTTGGAGAGCATCACAACCTTTAGAGCTGATACACTCTGACATCTGTGGTCCAATGCAGATTACTACTCCTGAGGCAACAGATTCTTTCTCACATTTATTGATGACCACACTAGAATGTGTTGGGTGTTTTTCCTACAGCATAAGTCTCAAGCATTCAACATTTTCACAAGGTTCAAAAGCATGGTTGATCTGCAGAGTGGTTATCAAATTAAGAAGCTAAGAAGTGATAGAGGTGGAGAATACACATCTCTAGAATTTTCAAAGTTTTGTGAAAATGTGGGGATGGAAAGGCAGCTGACAGGAGCTTACTCTCCGCAACAAAACGGTGTTGGAGAGAGAAAGAATCGAACCATAGTTGAAATGGCTAGGACCATGATGGGAGAGAAGAGAGTTCCTTTCAAATTCTGGGCAGAAGCTGTAAACACAGCTGTGTATCTGCAAAACCGATGTCCTACAAGTGCACTGAAGAACATAACACTATTTGAAGCTTTTAATGGAAGAAAGCCAGGTGTTAAACACTTGAGAATCTTTGGTTCTCTGTGCTACATCCATGTTCCTTCCCAAAAGAGGCACAAACTAGAGGAAACCAGTGAGAAAGGAATATTTGTGGGATATGGCAGTTGTGGAAAAGGGTATAAAGTACTCAACTTGAGAACTCAAAAGGTTGAGTTGTCTAGAAGTGTCATTTTTGATGAGGGAGCAATGTGGAATTGGGAAACAAATGAGGCAGTGCATATGTCTGTGCCCTGGACTGATGAATCAAGTTCACAAACATCTGACTTGGTTTCAGAACTGAGTGACTTACAGCAATCACTCTCAAGTAGAGATTTGCAAACTATCCAAGAATCAGTTTCACATGATTCTACAACTTCAAACCTTGAAATCTATGATCATACTCCAAGGAAATGGAAGAGTTTGAATGAAGTGTATGCTCAATGCAAGATGAGCATCATTGAACCTGAAAGTTTTAGTGAAGCTGTCAAAGATGAAGCTCGGAAAAAGGCTATGACTGAAGAGATATCAATGATAGAAAAGAATTCCACTTGGGAATTGGTTGACAGACCAAGCAGCAAACCAATTGTGGGAGTAAAGTGGGTCTACAAAACCAAGCTGAACCTTGATGGTTCCATTCAAAAACACAAAGCCAGACTTGTAGCCAAAGGTTACACACAAAAACCAGGAGTTGACTACAATGAAACCTTTGCTCCTGTGGCAAGATTGGATACTATTAGGACTCTTATTGCACTAGCTGCACAGAAAGGCTGGAATCTGTGGCAATTGGATGTCAAATTAGCTTTCTTGAATGGTATTCTCGAAGAGGAAGTTTATGTTGATCAACCGGATGGCTTTGTGGTTAAAGAAGCTGAAGACAAAGTGTATAGACTAAGAAAGGCTCTTTATGGTCTGAAACAAGCACCAAGGGCCTGGTATAGTGAGATTGATACCTATCTCATTCACTGTGGCTTTCATAGAAGCTCAACTGAAGCAACTTTATACGTGAGGAAGAAAGAAGGAGTTGGTACCTTGATTGTATCCATCTATGTAGATGACATAGTCTACACAGGGAGTAGTGCAGATATGATGAAAGAGTTCAAAACAGAAATGATGTGCAAGTATGAAATGTCAAGATTTGGGTTTACTCCATCACTTTCTTGGAATGGGAGTAACTCAAACTGAAGGGAGCATTTTTATCCATCAAAAGAAGTACGCTCTCACTCTCTTGGATAAATTTGGGCTCAAAGATTGCAAATCAGTCAGCACTCCTTTAGTTTCTACCTGATAAGTTGCAAAGAGAGGATGGAAGTGAGGCTGCAGATGAAGGCTTATACAGGAAAATTGTTGGAAGTCTTCTATATCTAACTGCAACCAGACCTGACATCATGTTTTCTGCTAGTCTGCTTGCAAGATACATGCACAACCCTTCTAAGAAACACTATGGAGCTGCTAAAAGGGTTCTAAGATACATCCAGGGAACCATTGATTTTGGAATTGAGTATGTGACTGGAAAATCTGCTTTATTGATTGGATATTGTGACAGTGACTGGAGTGGATCTAAGGAAGATATGAAAAGCACTTCAGGTTATGCTTTTTCATTTGGAAGTGGAGCTTTCTCATGGGCTTCAGTTAAGCAGCATAGTGTGGCTCTTTCCACAGCAGAGGCAGAATATGTGAGTGCAGCAGAGGCAACATCACAGGTCATTTGGCTCAGATTTGTTCTTGAAGACTTTGGAGAAGAACAAGCTGCTGCAACTACTGTATTTTGTGACAACACTTCAGCCATAGCAATGGCTAATAATCCTGTATTTCATCAAAGAAGCAAGCATATTCGAAGGAAGTTTCATTTCATCAGAGATGCAATTCAAGAAGGAGTAGTTGATCTGGTCTACTGCAGAGGTGAAGAACAGATTGCTGATATTTTCACTAAGGCACTTCCTAAGGACAGGTTCAGTTATTTGAGGAACCTACTTGGTGTGAAATCAGCTAGCAATTTAGAAGGGAGTGTTGAAGTGTAAATTGACTAGCTAATTTCTGGTTAGTTAGTAATTTACTAAGTCTGTTTCTCTCTTAGTTTCTTTAACCAATATGTTAAGTTGAGTGACTTGAGCTAATATGCCAAGTGTAAGGTGTAAAGCAGTCGGTTATTATCCAACGGCTCTTAGGCCTTGTGCTGCCATGTGTCATATCCACATTGGCTCTTGTAATTGAATTAATCGACTGATGTAATGAGAGAATGAGAATATATACAAAAGGGTGTGATCTCTGAAAAAGTACTGTAGATCACATATGAGAATATTTCCAATTTCTGATTTTCTCTTTGAGTTGAACCTTTTCTTCTCCTTCTTTCGACACTTTTCTGCTCCCTTTGTAATCCAAATCTCAACACTCTCAACTATATTATGTAAGGGTCGGGCCTAGTTTCTTCAAACACTAGTTCTCACATGTTTTTTTAGCAGATGCTTTGCGCGTATATATTGTGATGACAAGGCAGCAAGGTAGTATTATAAATAATCTCTACAATGCCCATCTTTTTTCCAAACTTAGATAATCAGAATCATATATTTTTATGATGGGGCTTCTGGGCAAAGTTCTTAGGAAGTCTTGTGGAGAGTTTTGGGGGAGGAAATGGAACATACAAGATGTATTCACAGTGGTTGTGTTTTTGGGTTTGCATTCCCTTTGTGCATTTGCTCCCTTTCATTTCAATTGGCCTGCATTTTGGGTGGCCATCACTTTGTATGTTGCAACAGGGTTAGGAATCACACTGTGTTACCATAGAAGTCTTGCGCACAGAAGTTTCAAGCTTCCAAAATGGCTCGAGTACTTCTTTGCCTATTGTGGCATTCTGTCACTTCAGGTGTGTATATATATATATATTTGTGTGTGCATAAATTGTTTGGATTATTTTCTCTGAGTGATTTCATTTGTAGGTTGCTTTAGTTTTTACTTTCATGTTTGAGTTATAGTTTACTGACACTGGGAAAATGTGAATCCCCACCTGTATGTACCTAATCAAAAGATTATTCAAGGTTTGTTATTGTTTCAATTTGCAGGGTAGTCCGATTGAATGGGTGAGTACGCATCGGTACCACCATCAGTTTACTGACACGGGAAAAGACCCTTACAGCCCCATCAAGGGTTTATGGTATAGTCACATGGGTTGGATCCTTAATAGCCGTCATCGTTTTGAACAAGTAAAAACCAAACACAATCCCTTCTCTCTCTCTCTCTCTCTCTCTCTCTCTACACACACACACACAGATTAATAGTTACGCATGTATACATACATACATGTATAAACATGCACACAAAAACTGACACCTATATGTACTTGAAGCATGGTGGACTGAAGAATGTTGAAGATTTAAGGAAGCAGCCCTTCTATAGGTTTCTTGGTCGTACTAACTTTCTACATCCAATTGCTCTTGGAGGTTTGCTATATGTTGTGGGTGGATTTCCCTTCTTGGTCTGGGGAGTGGTGAGATTGCTTACTCATAACTTACCTTAATTTTAACTCTACACATGTATATAATTAATCCGCATTAACTGATCAGAATTAGATGATCACAATTAGGTATAAAATTAACCATAACTATATATCATCCTAGGAATGCGAAACCTCCACCAACTAATTGGAGATAAATACCACGGTTAACTTTTCGTATATCGAAACATGTCCTAAATCTAAATTTCATTCCATATAATTTCAGGGGGTGAGGATGGTACTTGTTTTCCACAGCACTTTGCTAGTAAATTCTATTGGGCACATGTGGGGAAAGAAAGCATGGAACACTGGTGATATGTCTCGGAACAATTGGTATCTATATTTAACGCTGTCATATTATTTCATCATTGCTAAATGTAAAATTGGGATGTTAACTGGTTTGTCATATGTTCCATAATTTAGGTGGGTGGCATTGCTTGCGCTTGGAGAAGGTTGGCATAATAACCACCACGCTTTTGAATACTCGGCTCGACATGGGCTAGAATGGTGGCAAATTGATTTTACTTGGTACATAATAAGATTTCTTCAAGCGATTGGAGCGGCAACAAATGTGAAGGTCCCAACTGAAATTCAAAAGCAACGAAAAAGCTTCAAATAACAGAATCATGGCCACTCAAAATTATAGGCTTTGAAGATTTCCTCTACTATCGATATGATGGATAATTATACCTTTAAATCCTATATGCGTTTGTCATGTGGTCAATATTCAAGCATGGAGTGGATCTTAGTGTTTGTCTGGTTTCTTTGGTTTCTACAACGATCACTTGCAGTCATGATATAGAATAATCATGATAGGAAGAGTAGTTTTGTAATGAAATGATGTTGTGTACTATGAATAAAATTTATATGATGTTGGGAGTTTTTTTTGTTCCCATTTTGATGGTAACTAGGGTTCTAATTCCATATCCCAATCCAAAATAGTAGAGAGAAAGATAGAAAAGACATTACAACCAAGAATGTCATCAGAATTTCACAGACCACAACTTATATTCGTTCTTATTTCAGTGGCCACTTGTTTTTTTTGTTTTTTTGTTTTTTCCTGTCTAGACGCAATTTACTATTAAATACTTTTCGTTCCATTGACTTGACACTTTGGATGTCGCGAGGAAGAAGATACTGATTTGGGGAAGAACTCATATAGATGAATTATTAGTTTCAATAACCAAAGGCAGTTGTGGGGATTTAGAATGTTTCACTTTTAAGGCTTCCTACCTTTATATATAGATTTTAAGGTTTAAGGCTTTGATCTCATGTCCCAATCAAGAAAAGTAGAAAGAAAAAAAGAGATTGAGAGCCAATTGAATTGTCAAATACAATTCTTATTAATTGACAAAACTGCAACCAAGAATATCAAAACTTCACAGACCTATCACTTGTACAGATTTTTGTATAATAATATTAATAGCTATAGTGATTTAATATTGCAATTCACGTTCTCATGGCTTTGGGCAATTCAAGATTAGTCTGCATTTATACACTCTTTGTGTTATAAACTATAATGGACCCTTATTCTCAAGGGCGAAACCATGAATTTTTCAACGGGTGTTCTATAAATAAAAGTGCAACATTAAATCACATAAACCACGTTAGTTCATAGTCTCATTGACTGGTTTTCAATAAAACTTAAAACAAATATATACTAAACGGGACAAAAAAAATTCATATTATCAAAAATTAAAATATGTTCAGCAATAAAATTAAAAGTGTATCTATTCAAGTTGTGCCATGCAATCTGTGATAGAATTAAATTTTTGTGTTTTTGAATCTGAATCAATAAGCAAGTTTGATTGCTAATGTGTATTTTCATTGCTGCCCTACAACTCAATTCATAAAAAATTGGACTTTTTTTAACTTTAATAAGTTAATACATACCGGGCTATATTTAAAATAACTCATTTATAGGCTTGATTATTTTTTTCTTTCCCAAAAACTTCCCCAGGCTATGGCCCACCACAACCATTAGAGTGGTTCCGCGAGTGATTAAACATATTGTACAAGTAAGCACATATTTGTCACGTTTTATACATTTTACAATTTGTTTTAAAATAAAATAGATAAAAATCACATATTATACAAGTGTTTTTTTTTTAATACATATTATTATTGAATAGAAATAATATAAGTTAATTTTTTTAAATAAGTAATATTAAACTATTTATAATGACCCAATTTTGTGCAGTATTTTTTTCAATAATAATTTTACCAAATAATATACGTATGTATTTTATTCATACTCTTCATGTGCGAGCCTTAATTTACTCGTAGCACTAGTTTTGGGGGCTGGTTCATATGGTCGGGTTTCACCTTCTTTCCTTTATGTTGTACATCAATTTTAGGCGGGTCGAGAATACGTACTATGAGAAAAGATATTTGTCCTTGATTTTAAAATTTAAAAAAAAGACATGCAAGTAATAAAGTAAATACATGAACCGGTATTTTTATTCTTAAATTACTTTAAATAATTCCTTTAATTTTTACGACCCCAAATTTTAAATTTCTTTTTAAAAATTTCCTATTCAGCTAAACAAGTATCTACATACCATCTTTCACTTTCTACACCCAAACATGTCCTAAATCCAAACTCCTTGTAATTTCAGGGGTGAGGATAGTACTTCTTTTCCACGCCATTCTCATAATAAATTCAGTTGGCCACATGTGGGGAAAGAAACCATGGAACACCGGTGATATGTCTACAAACAATTGGTATATCGGATCTATTCCCCACTCTGCTATATTTCATCGTTGCTAAATGTAAATTTGGGATATTAACTTGTTTTATGTACGTGATATATTTTTAATAATAATTTAGGTGGATGTCAATTATTACGCTTGGAGAAGGATGGCATAATAACCACCATGCATTTGAATACTCAGCTAGACATGGGTTGGAATGGTGGCAAATTGATATTACTTGGTACGTAATAAGATTTCTTCAAGCTATTGGATTGGCAACGGTGTTGGAAAAATGGCTCACCTAAAGATACAAGGATGTTTTGGCGCTGAAAAATGAAGATTTTGAATCTGCCTAAAAGCGACCGGTCGCTGGACATTTGCGACCGGTCGTTTTACATAGAAACGAAGTCTGTCAGGAAGTCGACGAGCGACCGGTCGCTATCTCCTTGCGACCGGTCGTCGATAGAGCAGCGACCGGTCGCACGCCATTTGCGACCGGTCGTTTTGTCACAGAAACGAATTGGAGCATTCTGCTTCAAAAGCGACCGGTCGCCAGTTCCTGGCGACCGGTCGTCCAGCGTGCCTGTGACGTTTTTTTTACGTGTTTTCAACTGTGTTTTCGATGGCTATCGCTTTCCACATGATTTCAGAGGCTTGTGGGTCACTTCTGAGGTGTAAGAACGTTGACTACCTGCTGGATAGTTGGGAGAGCACTCATGGAAAATTAGTTATCTTATTTCAAAGATATCACTCTCCATTTTCTGGTGTAAGTGGGAGGTGGCTGAGTGGAATGTTATTTACCTACTTGATCTGACATTTAGTCTAAGTTATTGACTAAAGGAGGAACGTGGAGGACAAAGATGGTGCCTTATCTTATGTCCATTGGCTTGTGTAGGAAATGGGGTGAAGTAAGATAACATAAGAGGAGAAAACAAGTTGAATAATTGTAAGTGGAATAAGCTGGAATTCTGAGTTGTCAGAGATAGAGTTTTCAGTTTTGTCAAGATAGCCAAGGGGAGAGTAAGAGAGTTCTCTAAGTGTATCAAGGTATTGAGCAAGGGTGAGAGAGAAACAGATTGTGAGGGTAGTGTTCTAAGGGGGTTTCCTTTTGTAAACCAAAGTTGTAACCTATCTTCATTAGTGAAATTTCTCAAGGTGATCACCAAAGAGGATGTAGGCAATTTGCTGAACCTCTATAAACACTTGTGTCATTTGTGCTTGGTTAATTTGTGTGTGTGTGTAAGACTCATCCATCATTGAGTTCTTTGTCTAAAGTCCATCAACAACAAGATCTTTAAGGGCAGTGAGTTTATCAGAAATACACAACAAGTGGTATCAGAGCTGTGTTTGGCAGCTGGAACTAGTTCTTCTCTTGGAGTGCTAGTGTGTTGAAGATGGCAAGTGACTTAGAAGCTGAGAGTGGTAGCAGTTCACATCATGTGAAGCAACCACAGGTAGCAAGCATGAAGGTGGAGTTAAAGCCTTTCACAGGGAAGGAGAACTTCACTCTTTGGCAACGAAGGATGAAGTCAGCTCTTACACAACAACAACTCCATGTTGTGTTGGTTGGCAAGGAGAAGAAGCCAGCAAGCATGACGGATGATGAGTGGGGAGTTCTTGACGAGTTAGCCAGAGGAGCCATCGAAAACTACCTCTCCGATGAGGTGCTCATCAACGTGATAAAGGATACGGCGAAGCAAACATGGGAGAAGCTCGAAGAAATGTTTGCAGGGAAGTCGTTGTCCAACAAGCTCTTCCTCAAGGAAGAACTCCTGAATCTTAAGATGGAGGAGGGAGGAAATCTAATGGAACATCTAAGTAGTTTCAATAGATGTGTTGCTGACTTGCAGAGAATGGATGTGAATTATAGTCCGGAGGATAAGGCTCTTATGTTGTTGACATCCTTACCTCCGTCCTATAAACATTTCCGGACCACTCTTATGTTCGGGAAGGTTACTCTTGATTTTGAGCCTGTGGTGCAAGACATCATGACACACCATAGGATGACTCAACGTTCGGGAGAAAACTCTCAAGGTGAAGGTCTAGTTGCAAAGACCGGAGAGAGAGGCCGTTCAAAGAAGCGTGATGGCAAGAAAGGCAATAGAGGAAGGTCCAAATCCAAGGCAAAGGAAGGTTGTTTCGAGTGTGGGTCAAAGGAGCACTGGAAAAGAAATTGCCCCATATGGAAGGAGAAGAAGAACAAAGGGAAGAATGCAGCAAACACAGCTGAGTTTGTCACTGAGAGTGATGGTGAGCTTTTGTGTGTTAATAGCAATGTTAAAACAAATGCATTGGCTAATTCTTCAAGGTGTTCCTCTTCCGATTGGATTTTGGATTCTGGGTGCTCATATCATATGTGCTCAAACAAGGAGTGGTTTGACACGTATGAGAAAGAAGATAGCAGTGAAGTGATGATGGGGGATGGCTCAATGTGTAGAGTCAAAGGCACCGGTACAATCAAGGTGAAGATGCATGATGGGGCTGTTAGGACACTTGGAATGGTAAGGCACATTCCAAAGTTGCGTAAGAATCTCATTTCCCTTGGAACTCTTGATAAGAATGGTTATTCATTCAAAGCAAATGGAGGGAAACTCATAGTCTCAAAAGGTTCACTTGTGATTATGAAGGGAGAAATTCAACCTAACTGTCTATATAGGTTGTGTGGTACAACAATCATAGGTGGAGCAGCTGTATCTACAAGCAAGGACTCGGAAGATGAAACTCAGCTTTGGCATTTGAGGCTAGGGCACATGAGTGAGAGGGGCATGCAGGAACTACACAAAAGAAAGTTGTTGAAAGGTGTTCAAAGTTGCAAGCTTGAGTTCTGCAGATTTTGTACCATGGGAAAGCAATCAAAAATAGCTTTCAAGCAGCGAAACAAAGAGGAAGAAAGCACAGGTGTGCTAGATTATATTCACACGGATGTATGGGGGCCATCACCGGTTAAATCGAAGGGTGGAGCTCGCTATTTTGTGACTTTCTTGGATGATTTTTCCAGGAAGGTTTGGGTCTACTTCATGAAGGAGAAATCTGAGGTCTTCACCAAATTCAAAGAGTGGAAGGCGGAAGTAGAGAACCTAACCGGAAGAAAGATCAAGATCCTAAAGAGTGACAATGGTGGTGAATATAAAGACAGCAAGTTCCTTGAGTTTTGTAGAAGTGAAGGCATTAAAAGGCACTTTACCGTAAAGAAGACACCCCAACAAAATGGAGCTGCGAGAGGATGAACCGAACTCTCATGGAGCGTGAGAGATGTATGAGAATTCATGCAGGATTGCCCGAATCTTTTTGGGCAGAAACGGTTAACCACGCTGCCTATTTGGTTAACCGATCGCCTTCAAGAAATCTTGAGTTCAAATGTGCAGAGGAGGTATGGTCTAATAAGTCAATTGATTATTCGAATCTTAAGGTGTTTGGATGCAGTGCATATGCACTTATTCCTAGTGATGAAAGATCCAAGTTGAAGCCAAAGTCTCTTGAATGTATTTTCATTGGATTTGAGAGTGGTGTGAAGGGCTACAAGCTATGGGATCATGTGAACCACAAGAAGATACTCAGCAGAAATGTTGTGTTTGATGAGAAGACCATACCTATGAACAAAGTCAAGAATTCAGAGGCAAAGGAGGATGTTGTTGAGAAAGAAACAACCATTGAAGTTCCACTCAAGAAGGTGTCAAGAAAGACTTCTCAGAAACAGCCAACTGAAGACGTTCAGGAGGAGGTGGAGTCTGACATTGAAGAGGAAGAAGCTGGGCAGCATCAACAACACACTCAAGAAGAAGAAGAGGCTCAAGAACAGGTGGAGCCATTATCTATAGCTCGGTCCAGGCCCAAGAGAACCATCAAACCACCTCAAAGGTTTGGATGGGAGATGGATGCAGTTCACTATGCCCTAAATGCTAGTGAAGAAGAACCAACCACGTTCCAAGAGGCTGTTGAGAACAAGGAACGGGAAAGTTGGATGGAAGCTATGATGCAAGAGATGGAATCTCTACACCAAAACTCAGTTTGGGAGTTAGTTCCTAAACCCAAAGGTCGCAAGGTTATTGGCTGCAAATGGGTGTTTAGGAAGAAAGAAGAAATGCATGAGAAGGGTGCCACCTTATTCAAAGCTCGGTTGGTGGCAAAAGGATTCTTGCAAAAGGAGGGAGTTGATTATGATGAAATCTTCTCTCCGGTGGTGAAACATACTTCTATACGGCTACTACTCTCCATAGTAGCACAAGAGGACATGGAGGTGGAGCAAATGGATGTGAAGACTGCTTTCCTTCATGGTGAATTGGAGGAAGACATCTACATGTGCCAACCTCAAGGGTTCATTGAAGCAGGGAAGGAAAATCTGGTTTGTAGGTTGAAGAAGTCTTTATATGGGCTGAAGCAATCTCCAAGACAGTGGAATAAATGCTTTGATTCTTACATGATGAAGATTGGGTATAGAAGATGTGAATCTGATTGTTGTGTTTACTCTCATGCATTCAAGGATGGTAACTTCATCCTTTTGCTTCTTTATGTTGATGACATGCTAATTGCATGTAAAGACATGTCAAAAATCCAGAATTTGAAGACATTGCTTGGAAGGGAGTTTGACATGAAGGATCTTGGTGCTGCACAAAAGATCCTAGGAATGGAGATAAAGAGAGGCAGAAATGAAGGCAAGTTGTGGCTGTCACAAAGCAAGTACATTTCCAAGGTACTTGAAAAGTTCAATATGATGGATTGCAAGCCGGTGTCTACTCCTTTGGCGGAGCATTTTAAGTTAAGTGCTCAGCTATGTCCTTCTACGGAAGAAGAGAAGGAATATATGAGTAAAGTTCCATATGCAAGCTTGGTAGGGTGTCTCATGTATGCAATGGTTTGTACACGCCCCGACTTAGCTCAAGCCGTAAGTGTGGTGTCAAGGTATATGGCGAATCCTGGAAAGCAACATTGGGCAGCAGCAAAATGGATTCTCAGGTACTTGAAGGGCACCAAAAGGCTTGGGATATTGTTTGAAAGACAACAAGGAAAGGCATGTGTGTCGGGGTTTGTAGATTCTGATTATGCTGGAGATCTTGACAAGAGGAGATCCACCACAGGATATGTCTTCACTTGTGGTGGAGGACCGATTAGTTGGAGAGCAGTGTTACAATCGGTTAGTGCCTTGTCTACTACGGAAGCGGAGTATATGGCTTTAACGGAAGCTTCAAAAGAAGCGGTATGGCTGAAGAGATTGGCAAAGGAATTCGGGATTACTCAAGACTTGGTGGTGATTCAAAGTGACAGTCAAAGTGCTATATGCTTAGTGAAGAATCAAGTGTTCCATGGAAGGTCCAAACACATTGATGTGAGATACCACCGGATAAGGGATTGGGTGAATGATGGAGACATCACTGTAATGAAGGTTCATACGAAGGAGAATGCTTCAGATTGTCTAACAAAGCCAGTCACAACAGCAAAGTTCAAGCATTGTTTGAGCTTGCTCAATCTTGTTACATGCTAAAGATTGAGGTGGAGTTCTTGAGTGTTATTAGGACGATTCTCAAGACATTACAGATGTCCTAGAAGGCAATGATGTCCACAAGGAGTATTAGGCTCGCCATGGTGGAGATTGTTGGAAAAATGGCTCACCTAAAGATACAAGGATGTTTTGGCGCTGAAAAATGAAGATTTTGAATCTGCCTAAAAGCGACCGGTCGCTGGACATTTGCGACCGGTCGTTTTTACACAGAAACGAAGTCTGTAGGAAGTCGACGAGCGACCGGTCGCTATCTCCTTGCGACCGGTCGTCGATAGAGCAGCGACCGGTCGCACGCCATTTACGACCGGTCGTTTTGTCACAGAAACGAATTGGAGCATTCTGTTCAAGCGACCGGTCGCCAGTTCCTGGCGACCGGTCGTCCAGCGTGCTGTGACGTTTTTTCTACGTGTTTTCAACTGTGTTTTCGATGGCTATCGCTTTCCACATGATTTCAGAGGCTTGTGGGTCACTTCTGAGGTGTAAGAACGTTGACTACCTGCTGGATAGTTGGGAGAGCACTCATGGAAAATTAGTTATCTTATTTCAAAGATATCACTCTCCATTTTCTGGTGTAAGTGGAAGGTGGCTGAGTGGAATGTTATTTACCTACTTGATCTGACATTTAGTCTAAGTTATTGACTAAAGGAGGAACGTGGAGGACAAAGATGGTGCCTTATCTTATGTCCATTGGCTTGTGTAGGAAATGGGGTGAAGTAAGATAACATAAGAGGAGAAAACAAGTTGAATAATTGTAAGTGGAATAAGCTGGAATTCTGAGTTGTCAGAGATAGAGTTTTCAGTTTTGTCAAGATAGCCAAGGGAGAGTAAGAGAGTTCTCTAAGTGTATCAAGGTATTGAGCAAGGGTGAGAGAGAAACAGATTGTGAGGGTAGTGTTCTAAGGGGGTTTCCTTTTGTAAACCAAAGTTGTAACCTATCTTCATTAGTGAAATTTCTCAAGGTGATCACCAAAGAGGATGTAGGCAATTTGCTGAACCTCTATAAACACTTGTGTCATTTGTGCTTGGTTAATTTGTGTGTGTGTGTAAGACTCATCCATCATTGAGTTCTTTGTCTAAAGTCCATCAACAACAAGATCTTTAAGGGCAGTGAGTTTATCAGAAATACACAACAAACGGATGTCAAGGTCCCAACTGAAATTCAAAAGCAACGAAAAGCTTCAAATGGTAGAATCATGGCTACTCAAAAATAGGGTTTTGAAGATTTACTATGTGTATCATGGATAACGTTACTAGCTTCAAATCCTCTATGCGTTAGTGATGTTGTCAATATTCATGCCTCAAGTGGTATTTTTTTGGCTTCTAAAATAATTTCTTATAGTCGTACTATAGAATAATCAGCTCTGAAGAGTGTTTAATATTGGAAATGGAAGTGATGTTGTGTACTAGAAATAAAATTGACATGATGTTGGAAGTTTTACTTCACGTGTTTGGTAAAAAGAAAAATTACTTTTATTTACATTTATACATCAACTCCGATGATCATTTGGAAGCACACCAAAGATCTACGCCAATCCAACTAACCCCCTTCATTTAAAATGTGTAAACCAACAACAAAACTAAAAACATAAGTAATACGATTTGGCTTGTTTAAGATCATAAAGAGAACGATTGAGCTTACATAGATTTGGCTTAGAAGGATCCGTGAAGCCTGGAGGTTGATGCATGCACACTGTTTCTTGGAGAGTGCCATGAAGAAAGGCATTGGAAACATCCAACTGTGTCACTAGTCATAGTTTGAGAGGAACACGAGAGGCTATATGTTGAGCTGTAATGGGAGGCATATAGGTGTGAGGCGCAATGTCTGATAAAGTGGACCAATGAACTTCTGAGAATGGGTTTGTAGCATCATGTGAGGCGAATAGGAGGACCATGATAAAAATCGTGGGCTATTATAGAGGCGTTGATACCATGTTGAGATTCTTACTAAAGAGAGAAAGACCATTCCTGATTGTGTGAAAAGGAATTTGTTCATTACTATTCGAAGAATTGTATAGCAAGGGTTCTTATAAGGCTGCAGCTTTTCCTCTTGTCTATATATTTACACAAAATATGATGGTCATCATCCAAATCCTTTCCACGTAGGGTTTTCATGAGCTGGATGCTTGTGTGGATAAGTTTGGGTGTCTTTAGTTGTTTCTTGTCCTTTTTTATGAAGCTGGGTGTGTTGAACATTTTGTGGCTTATCAAGATTTTCATGTAGTGTCTGACGTGTTTGGAAGTTATGTAATGAACTTTTGCATGGGAAGATAATGCCTAGATTGGTAGAGATAGTAGAGAGGACTATGGAGAGAGCGAAGGATTCAAATCTCTCCCTGCATATTAGGTGAATCAAACCACCAATCCAAACTTTCATGCTTAATTGTGATGGCGTAGTGGGCAGGCAGGGACGGACATGCTAGAGGCTTGGGGAGCTGTTATAGTGAGAATGAAGGAAATTGTTTGTGTGCAGTGCGCTAGGATTGGATGTTCTGGGAATAGAGTTGGTGGCTGTACGTGAAGGCTTAATGATGATGGCCTTCAAGGGTCACACCTGATTTCTTCTTGCAACGAATTCTAAAGAAGCAATGTCTATATATGCTTAAGGGCATGTTAAGATTGGTGGAGTAACATTGGCAATGTGGTGGAAGATATTAGAAGGCTGCTAATTGATAGGGAGGTGATAATACAAATGGTGTGTGGTACATGCCCTTGCCAAATTTTGATTGAAGGATGGAACAAGGTTCTTTTGGGACGCACCTCCTTGATTGGGTTTACTTATGGAAAAAGATAGGGAGTTGGGGTAATTTTTACCATGTTTATGAATGCTTTTGGGAGGTGGAGTGGTACTCTTTTTCCTTGACCGAATTTTCCTTAATGGTGAGTTTTGTAAGGCAAAGCTTATACTAGGCCACATATATTCCCTCCCATCCTTACAGTTGTTATATTGTATGTTTTTAAAGTTGCATGAAGTTCTTTTCTTTGATGAAAAAAAAAGCTTTGGAAATCCATACAAACAAAAATTACAATGGACTCTATTATTTAGTGTCCTTTTTTTCTTTCTTTTGATATAAGTGATACTGGGAGAGGGTGGTTTTCTCACACACTCGAACCTAAGACCATTAATATACAAGTTAAGACCTTTTTTCACTGGGATAGACTTTATTATCCTTTGTATTATAATGTTATCTTTTCTGTGCAAGCTGTGGTTTTTTGTTGGCCATAAGCTCCAACTTCTACGTC
The DNA here is from genome assembly GCA_018703695.1 of Prunus fruticosa. NCBI lineage: Eukaryota > Viridiplantae > Streptophyta > Magnoliopsida > Rosales > Rosaceae > Prunus > Prunus fruticosa. The sequence continues at coordinate 41,824,193 of CM031920.1, read as the reverse complement.
TAATCAAGGTCTATATAGCTTTGGGGTAACTCTATACAAGGGCCACATTTATGAATCGTATTGTATATCACATATGTCTAACTATTGAGTGGTATTATAATCAATTAGAGTAGTATCCTTAGATAGGATCTGTATTTTCATTAACAGTTGGGTAGCCTTCAACCTATAGTTTTTTCTTTTTCTTGTAACAATAGTTTTTCGATTTAGTTACACTAACATCCCCTCAGGTTTCGGCTTTCTCACAAAACTCCTTAAGGTTTCAGAAATTACACAAACAACCCCTGAGGTTTCAAATTATTTTCACAAAACCAATTTTCGTTGATTGTTCGTCCAAAACTTGATGATTTCATTTAAAAAAAATGTGTGCAAATAACAAAATCAACCTCAAGAATGTATGTGCATTCTAATCTCATAGGCTAACTTTGTCATTTGGAGAAATTTTTTATTTAAAATAATCGATCTTTGGATGAAAAATCACCAAAAAAGGGTTTTGTGAAAATAATTTAAAATTTGAGGAGGTGTTCATGTAATTATTAAAACCTCAAGGAATTTTATGAAAAAGCCCAAACCTAAGGGATTGTTAGTATAAATAACTCATAGTTTTCCTATCAATCGTAAATCAGTGATACTTATTCAATGTAAGTCAATAAAATTGCACCAATTAATGTAACTGCTTTTTGTTCATTTTTGGATTAGGTTTGGGGCTTATTCTCCTTGCAACCCACCCTAATAACATCTCTACCAAACCATGCTGCACCTAGCTAACCCAAGGGCTTCAATCAAGATTAATGTTCATATTATTATGAGGCACCCCCCGAAGCTTTAATTTACAAACAAAATAATAATATGAGTTGACATTCTAACATGAAAAGTTATATCCAACGCAAACACTAGAAAAATATATGAAGAAATCACGTGTAGCTATAGAAGGTTCTCTTTGTTAAAAAATTGCCAAACAATAAAATTATGAAACATGTTTAGGTTCGGCATAGCACATACAATAGAAAAGAAGTGTCTCTTGATAATCCTATTGTCATATGCAAATACAATCGTCCCTACTACAAAAAGTGAAAAAGACGATCAGAAAACAATGACGGTAGAACAAAATAATGTGGTTGTGTTTAGAAAGACAACAGTAACAGAAAACCGTCGTGGATAAGTAACTTAAACACCTAAAAAATGGAGGTCCACTTGAATATTTTTAAAAAATGACGCATCCAAATAAAAAAGCGTCGTCTTATGAAAAAGGTTTCCTTCAGAGTTAAATTCTGACTAAAAACAACGACAGCAGGTATGAATCCACCGACGTAGAAAGTAAAGACGACGGTTCAACAAAACAACTGTCGTGTTAACTCCAACATAAACATGACCAACCGTTCTTAGTCCACGTCGTATAATATTAATGAAACCACGTCGGTATATTACAAAACAACGTCGTGTTAAATCAATGTACCACGATGCGAAAGATAAATTTATCAACTTGTTATTTGAGTTTGTATTATGACGGTACCTATAACACTACTGTTGTATAGAGTAGTATAGAATCACGACAACAGAAGGGTAGATAACGACGTCTTATTAGAATATCCACGTCTTATTTATTATATTGAAAGACATATTAATTTTGACACGACGACGGTCGTAAAATAGTAATAACCACGTTGATTTGTTCAATTAGCGACGTCTAATATTGATTTACCACGTCTTGAAGTTAAAATTACCGTCGTATTTATTCGATTTATATGTCTGCCTTCTCTGTAAACCGCCGTCTTAATTTTTATTGCTTTTTAAGATTTTTTATTTTTATTTTGGTATCCTACGACGGTAGATCAACAAAATGACAAGAACTGAGAAAAATCACGACGGTTTATATAGAAAACCGTCGTCATATGAAAATTAAAATGAGATCCCAAGAGTTATGAAATCTTACCAGTGAGATATTTGGATCCTGACCATAATCTTACCAGTGAGAAAGACAAAATTTTAAATATTGATGACGAATATGTCTTTGTGTCTTTGAGATACACAAAGGCACATACGCATCAAAATCCAAAACATTTGCCTCTAAACGAAACCAGAACTAAACTGACGACGACAAACTTTGAGAAAGACAATGTTTTGAAAGTTCACGATGTGTGTGTTTTGGTGTCTTTGAGATACACCAAAACACATACATCGTTAACATCCAAATTATTGTCTTTGAGATGTGAGAGAGAGTGATGATGTATGTGTGTTTGTGAGAGAGGAAGACGAGCCTCCAGAGAGGTGAGAAGAAGTTGGAACCCTAAATGAAAACTGAAACTGAAATAAAGCGTCAAATTTATACTTGAAAAACCACAGCGGCCCTTATATAAATACCACCGTCTAATTGTATAAAACCACGGCGGTTATTTATTCAATAACCACGTCAGTTTTTTAGTTATAGTGACGTTAAAATAAGATTCCCACATCGTAACTTGCCAACATCTATTTCTTAATTAATTTTATAAGACTGACAATTAATCACGACGGTCTACTAAAACAAGGAGTCGTTGAATTTGAAATAACCACATCGGTATATTATAAAAAAACGTCGTGTTAAATCAATGTACCACGACGCAAAAGATAAATTTATGGACTTATTATTTGAGAGTGTAATACGACGGTACCTAGAACACTACTGTCGTATAGAGTAGTAGAGAACCACGACAGCAGAAGAGTAGATAATGACGTCTAAATTAGAATATCCACGTCGTATTTATTATATATCAACATGTATTAATGATGTACACGACGACGGTTGTAAAAATAAGTAATAACCACGTCGTGTTTGAAATTTAACACGACGGGCTATGTCGTTTTGGAAGAACTAGGGGTCGTGTAATATGAATAAAGACGACGTTTTCGGAAAACTATGGGTCGTGTAAACCAATGTACTAGGGCGGTAACAATCTATAACGCCGTATAACATTAAATACTATGGCGGTTTCTATTAATAGCGTCGTGTTATGAAACTGTCGTATCAGATAATTGCAGATGAGATTCCAAGATATATGAAATCTTACCAATGGGAGCTTTGTGTCTCATCATAATCGAACCACAAAGGCAATATTTTACATAGTGATGACGTGTGTGTCTTTGTGTCTTTGAGATACACAAAGGCACATACGCATCAAAATCCAAACTATTTGCCTCTAAACCAAACCAGAAACTTTAGAAAGAGAGAACTGAGAAAGACAATTTTTTGAAAGTTAACGATGAGTGCATTTTAGTGTCTTTGAGATTCACCAAAACACATACATTGTTAACATCCAAATTATTGCCTCTAGAGAGGTGAGAGAAGAATGCGATTTTATTTCAACTTGGAACCCTAAGTGAAAGAACGAAAGAAAAACCCCAATTTAAAACAAACATTTTCCTAACCACGTCGGTCAAAATATCAAAAGCGTCGTCAAATAATCAAACTCCAAGGCGCTTATTTTTTTATTAAGCGCCGTATTAAAAATAGTTTTAGATGTCGGTTTGTGTAATTAAAAAGACGTTCTATATATCTCTTTTTAACGTCGGTATTATTTAATATAAGGTCATTGTGTTTGAAATTTAACACGACGGGCTACGTTGTTTTGGAAGCACTAGGGGTCGAGTAATATGAATACAGACGGTGTTTTCGGAAAACTATGGGTCGTGTAAATCAATGTACTAGGGCGGTAACAATCTATAGCGACGTATAACATTAGATACTAGGGCGGTTCCTATTAATAGCGTCGTGTTATGAAACGGTTCGTTAATATTTTAAACTTTTCGCCTTACCTTACCTACACTTTCACTGTTTCCAAACCCGAAAAAATTTCACGCTTCTCTCATTTTTCACACTTTCACTATTTTAAACGGTCTGTATCTCATCGTCTTCCTCTTCTATTCGTCTTCGTCTCAGAACTGAAACTCCCAACTCCCAACTCCAAGAGAAAACTTTCATTGCACGCAAAAGGTAAGCATTTCTCACTATTTTTGTTCCTGTTTTGCATGCACATAACCTTTTTGTTTCGGTTTTTGTTTTGAAAATATTTTTACGTTTTTCTTGGGAAAATTGACGTAGTTCAATCTTTTACTTCTTTCCAAGTTTGATAAAATATACATACAAAGAATGAAAGTTTCTGGGACCACTACTCTGTTTCTTGTATTTCAACTAAATAAGTCGATGGTGGCTTCTTATTTACTTGGTTAGAAATTATAGACCACGACGGTTCGTCAGTTATCCTAGCGTCGTGTGAAATATTGAACTACGTTGTTTTTTAAAATGACCGTCGTTTTTTTTTATGGTTAGGATAAATTAATTTCAGGTTTGATTTCTTTGAACCATGGTTTTTGTATTGAAAATCATTTTACGATTTTCCAAATTTGATAAAATACAAAGACAAAGAAAGAAAGGGACTGGAACCACTTCTCTGTTTTTGTATTTCATCATATTTCAGACGACGGTATCTTTTTATTGACGTCGTTTGAATTGTACTACCACGACGGTATATAAATATCGCCGTGATAAGGTCATATTACGTCTGCCGTTCTGTTTTGCGTCGTGTGAATAATAATACTTTGTTTTTTGTATTTATATTCATAAGACGTCGGTTGCTTATTATTCACGTCGTCTGATTCATTTAACCACATCGGTAGTTATGTACCGTCGTGATAAATCCCTTATTACATTGATTGTTATGTTCTTACGTCGTGTGAATTTTTATAATATGTCATTTTTTTTATAAATAACCATCGTGTTTTTTCTTAATTTCATCTAAAATATTTTCACTTGCAGGTTTGATTTGTCTATAACCATGGTTTCTCAAGACCAAAGTAAAGATTCTGGCTTGAAAAAAAATCAATGTAAGGAGCTTAAAGTTGTAAAATCTCAAACCAAGTCATCGAATAAGATGAAGTTTGTTTCATCTGCGAGGCAGAAACCAGGAAGAAGAACGACAACATTTTATGAGGAGCCAAAGTCAAGTCGGTGTATAAACACAATGACCCGTGTTGTGAAGAGAAAATATTAGAAAATCAAGCCAGTTATTGAGTACAATAAAAATGGGGAACCATATGGCGTTGCACATACTGAGATGCAGTCCTACATTAGTGTGTTGGCACGCTCCAGAGTCCCAATTGTGGACAAGAAATGGACTGAAATCCCCAAGGATATAAAAGAGCAGATTTGGGAAGCCGTTAACATGGCTTATGTGGTAGGTCAAGGGAGCAAGAAAATAGTGTTATCATCTACTGGCAAGAAATGGAAGGATTTCAAGTCTACACTAACGAGCCATCATATCCTTCCATTCATCAATGAGAAGGAGAAGTTAAGAAATCCCCATGAACTATATAAATTCATAGAGAAACCAGACTGGGATGCCTTTTTAGCTTCAAGGTTATCCAAACAATTTGTGTCTGTGCATACCTGAACAAGCATAAAGGAGGGAGAAATGCGGGTACAATCATCGATTGTCTGAAAATGATATGCTGGTTTGGAGGGTGATTTGGAGGAAATCATGCCCGAGGTAGAAATTGATCGGTCTACCTTATGGAAAAAAGCTAGAGAAGAGAAACACGGTAACATCCTTGATCCAAAGGTTGCAGAGAAAGCAAAATTAATTGTAAGCCTAAATTTACTCACTCTGTTTTAAATTTTTATTAAACTGTATTGGAATTTTAATTAGACTTGCCTGTGGAACTAACTTTATGTTTTTGTTGACTTTTTAATGTGTCTTTGTGTTAGGATGAATTGCAAAAACAAGTCTCTGAAGGCACTCTTACTGTATCTGGAAGTAATGATGTGTTGACTATGGCTTTGGGTCCCGAGCATCCAGGGAGAGTTAGAGGGGTAGGGGCTGGGATTTCCACTAGGCAATACTTCAATTTACCTAGACAGCAGAGGGTGAAGTTTGCCGATTAATTAAAGGAAAGTGTAAGACTTGTCCTTAAAGAAGAGACTTTGAAGATGGAGGCTAGATCAAGAGAAGAGATTTTGAAGATGGAGGCTAGAACCAAGCAATTGGTAGAAGCTGAGAGGGAAAATTTGCTAAATCAGCTGCGCCAACTCTTGCCCAATTTTGATCCAAGCATGTTCAAACTGACAACTAACTCCTGTCAAATCCAAGGTCAAGACCAAAGTTCCAAAAATCCAATGTCGGACAAAGTAAGCTCTCCTGGGGCTCTTGATGTGAGAGCCCTAAATTTTGAGGATGATAATGCAAAGGATAGGGAAAAGCAGGTTGAAATGGTAACATCTCTGAACTTTGCATACTCTGTTTTTTGAAATCAATTAGACGTCGTTATTGTGAACTACAATCGTTAGACTTACAACACAATGACGGTTTATATTTACCCCCGTTTGCATACTCTGGATTCGCGATGTCTGCTCGAGCGCCTGCACTTCCGCTCAAGTGCCTAAGCCTAGGCGAAAAATCGTCTGTTTGTGGCTCGAGGGCCAGAACCCAAAGCACTAGTTTGAAACTCATTTTTCTGTCATCTCTTCTTCCTCCGTTCGCATTTATGGTGAGCCAACTTCAACAAGAAGTTACTTTAGGGGTGGCCCTGGGGTGGCACAAGTGGCGTCACCGCAGAGGGCCCCAAAAAAAATTTGTTTATATTATATATATATATTAATATTATATAAATTGTATATATATTACAACGTCCTAAACATTTGCACAAGAGTGCATCTAGTGGAGTTGGCTGCAACACATATTCATCGAAGTCCATCTATTTGCCGTTTTTATACTATTTTTGCGTTATAACAACAAACTTTACATAATTATAAATAAATAAAAACAGAAAGCCTTAAAAAAAGAAAAAAAGGAAACATCGAAGCTTAGCTAACCACAAAAGCAGTATATATATATATATCCCCCAAATACTTTCTACTCCACCGTATCATTCTTTTATAAAAAAAAAAGAAAAAAAAAGTAAGGTTTCTCCTCCAAGAAAAGTACTCTCTTCATTTAAAAACAAAAACAAAAACTTCAAAGTTTCTTCTGATTCTCTAGTACATAATCATCATCATTCATCAATCTCTCTTTGGTTCTTTTTTCATAAAGACCATCAAAATCAAATAGTCAGCTTCAAATCTCAATTCAAATTCAAGTATATATCTAAAATTTCAATCTATTTTATATATTATATGACTTATTTTATTAAATTATTATCATGTTGGTGATTGGTTTATATGAGAATATAGTTTTTAGAAATATTTATCTATTTCTTGTTGGGGTTTTCTTCAAGGTTATAGGGGTTCGGAATTTTTCTTTGTTAATGACATTTGTATGCAACTACTCTTTAATTTGTGATTGCCAATTTGTTTTTTCCTATTAAACATAGATTGCTTATTGGAGGCAGCAAGGGACTTTGTAGGGGCACAAGGAGCTTATTTTTGTACCAAACATACTAATATTTAATTTTATCAAATGGAAACATTTAAATTTTTATGAATTTTATTTTGGATTGTCATGACATGTTTATTCATGGTGACTTTTAGTTATAAAAAAAAAATTGTTTATGGCATTAAGTTATGTTAAATTTTTAGTTTTAGTATTTTTGTATTAGATTATGTGAGGTCCCAATTTAAGTTTCGCATAGGGCCCTCAAAATCTCAGGGACGGCCATATGAGACTTTCAAATCCCATCTCTAAATACCTCATCCAAACACACTCAAGAACTTTTGAACAAATCACGTGTTGCTAGCAAGATAAAATGTCTCTTCGCATCCCATTGTGTTCTTGCACTTGTGACAAATATTGAGAGGACAAGTCAGTAAGGTATTCGGACAGAAAGGTAAAATTCAGTTAGGTCCAATTGACCCCACTCAATAATAAGGGAGACAATAGGGGAAGTTAGGGGGGAGGACGGCCGTGGGACAATCCTGATCCATAGGGATGGGCTCTGCCTCTGCTGGTCTAGTTTCTCCAAACCTAGTACATTAATTTTTTTAGCTGATGCTTGCTTTGCTTCTATTTTGATGACAGGTCAGCGGGCCATGTATTGCAAGGAAGCAAGGGAGTATTATAAATAGTCTCTACAATGCCCTGTTTTTCGCCAAACTGAGATCATCAGACTTATATATACATATACATATATAATATAGTGATGGGGCTTTTGGGAATGTTTGTTGGGAAGCTATGTGGAGAGTTTTTGGGGAGGAAATGGAACATACCAGACGTTTTCACTGCGGTTTTGTATTTGGCTTTGCATTGGCTCTCTGTATTTGCGCCCTTCCATTTCAATTGGCCTGCATTTTGGGTGGCCATCACTTTGTACGTTGCGACGGGTTTAGGAATCACACTGTGTTATCATAGAATTCTTGCACACAGAAGTTTAAGGCTTCCAAAATGGCTCGAGTACTTCTTCGCCTATTGTGGCGTTTTGTCACTTCAGGTGTGTGTATGCATATAGAATTGGTAAAACCTTTTGTGTTTAGAAGCATAGAAAACTCCATAACTTTATGATCTATTTTCAAATTCATAAATGAATTGTTCATAATTTATAAACTTCGATCCTCATCTCTATACATTAGAGTAGTTAAAATATCATATTGTCAAGAAACAAAACTTAGGCCAATGCAGTGGTTGTGGCCCTGCCCCTTTCCTCTTGGTTGTCACCCAGGATCAAAATCCCAGGGTGTTTCTTTCCTCCCAAAACATAACTTAGTAACGGGACATGTATAAAAAAAATATTTATTTCATGTTATGTATACATAATCTCGGTCGTATCTATAACTTCCAGTGTATTATTCTATATGCCTACTATCTATGATAACGCACTTAATCGACAGATTAAAATGAAAAAAATGTATATACCAAGGATTTGTTGGTGTTTTGGACTTTTAGAGTAGCCCGATTGAATGGGTGAGCACCCACCGGTACCATCATCAGTTTACAGACACAAAGAAGGACCCTCACAGCCCTATCCGGAGTTTATGGTTTAGTCACATGGGTTGGACGCTAGATGGCCGTCGTTTTCAATTTGAAAAAGAGGTAAAAAGTACACACAATCCCTCCTCTCTCTCTCTCTCTCTCTCTCTCTCAGTAGAGGGATACTTTTGTAGGGTGAACTATGCATTGTATTTCAATTATCTGAATCATCTAATTTTTAGATATTCCCTAAAAAATAATTTCTACAAAAAATAACTTGAATTTGAAACTATTTGACCACTCCATTAGATGGTTGTTATTATATCCTTTTTTTGAAGCACTGTATTCATCTATTTTGTTGATCCCAACTAGATACCTTTATGATTTTCAATTTGCATGATCTTTTGCAAGGATACTTTATAAATGAAAACTTGAAAAATAGACTGTTTGAAAAGTTGAAAAAAATTTAATAGGGACCATAATAGGTGTCCCCAATACAAAAAGACTATATATATATATATATATACTTATTTTATTTACTTTTTAAATGAGAAATTTACAGCTTGGCGGACGGAAGAACGTTGAAGATTTAAGGAAACAACCCTTCTATAGGTTTCTCCATCGTACTTACCTTCTACATTCAATTGCTCTTGGAGGTGTACTATATGTTGTGGGTGGATTTCCCTTCTTGGTTTGGGGAGTGGTGAGATCGCTTACTCGTTAGTTTACCTTACTTATTCTTCCAAATGATCACTCTCTATTAATAACTACTTGACTTGACCGTTTTGTATTCGTAGTGTTATATATTGGAGAATATGATTTACCACATTAGAAATTTAATTAAATAAAATACAATATATAATGACTAATTCCCCACACGTGCCAAATATGCAGATGGTTAAGTGGGAGACAGTATCAATATTTGTAGTAGTGGGCTGCAGATTCGTCCCTCTAGAATCTTAATATGGTATCAGAGCGGGTTGATTTACACTTAGCCCGATACCCAAATCAAACAAAAACCCCAAATTTGACCTTGAAATTGAAACCCGAATTGAAGAAAAAAAAAGTGACTAATGTGGAATTAGTTGCATGTGTGGTCCACTAAAAAGTGATCCCATGTGAGGGGTAGTGTTGAAAAATATGACATCATTCATGGGTTTAAAAATTTCCTTTTTCATCTAAACAAGTCGTAAATCTAAAAATCATGTTTAACTTCTCCATCCAAACATGCCCTAAATTTAAATTCCTTAAAATTTTAGGGGTGAGGACAACATTTTTTCATCACGCCACTTTCCTAGTAAATTCAGTTGGCCACATGTGGGGAAACAAAGCATGGAACACCGGTGATATGTCGACGAACAATTGGTATATTGGGATACTAACATGTTTTATGTACATGATATATTCTTAATAATTTAGGTGGCTGGCAATTATTATGTTTGGAGAAGGCTGGCATAATAACCACCATGCTTTTGAATACTCAGCTCGACATGGGCTGGAATGGTGGCAAATTGATTTTACTTGGTACACAATAAGATTTCTTCAAGCTATTGGACTGGCAACAGATGTCAAGGTCCCGACTGAAATTCAAAAGCAACGAAAAGCTACAAATGGTAGAATGATGGCTACTCAAAATTAGGCTTTGATTAAGATTTATTCTGCTATGTATGTCATGGATAACTAGCTTCAAATCCTATATGTATTTCTTTGGCTTCTAATGGAAGAGTGTATGCCAATGGCGTCAATGACTAATATCATACAATTGATTCCATTTCAACTAACATGTAGCATTTATGTATCCACCTATTTTATTCAATTTTGAAGGATGCCTTAATTATGTTTTTACCTTGGTGGTCGTGTTCCTCTTTGATTATTTGTACGAGTTCAGATGTTCTGTCTCCTTTTTCTTTATCCCGCTCTGTCCTATTATTTAAGAGATTTTCTATTTAAACCCCACACTTCTCTTAGTTCACCTCAATACTTAAATCATTAAGCTGTAAGTTTTATTATTGTGTAAAAAGACAAAAAAGGTCATCCAACTTAATACTTAACCCTAGTACATCTATACACACACCCTACACACCCCACCACTCTTCATATTAAGTTTTACAATAATACAAACTCCTCTACATCGTATTGCCAGAGAAGAAGAACATTGACGAGCATGCCTCTTTAAAATCTGCGTGGGAGCTGATGGAAAGACTTGTTGCTTGTTTGGCTGTAATGATCTTATTCTCTTCCCTTTGTTGATTGCTTTTGTTTTTTTTAATACCTGATGTTTTGGTAAAACTGTTCTCTTTCTCTAGATTTCTCTATAAAGTATTAAATTTTGAATTTGGGGTTCCATTTGTTTGTGTTTTTTTTCTGCTAGGAACAGTAATATTATTGTCACTTTTGGAATTCCAGTATATATGCATCTAAAATCATAATCCTGTTGCTGCTACTTCAATAGTTGGGTTATTTTTCTTGTTGCTTTTCCACTCTGATAAAAGCTTCAATGTATTCTCCATTGGTGGCCGATCAGATGGCCTACTCCTAGTGCAAAGTGTAGCAACCTACCAGTTTTATCTCCTCTCACATGGAACGTTCGTACCAACTTCATTCTCATTGTAAATTTATCTCAGAACAACTTCCCTTGACTTGCTCTGTAATTCGTCAACCTGCCATTGCTTAAAATTTCCAACATGATCTCCCCAAAGTTGTATACATACATGTATAGTTCCTCTTTTGTGGCACTATTGGTATCACCTGTTCAAACATTTACATACAAAGTTTTCAACAACTGCTTTTGGGTCCAAACAAAAGAAGAAAATGAGTAATGACAGAATTGATAGAGGCTAATCGCAAAAGACAGGTAAGGGAGCTTTCATTTTAAGACACTATATAGTTTATTAATTTGGAAGATAGGAATACAATTTCACCTAATTAGCATAAGGCCAAAGACCAAAAAGTAGTACTAATTTTACAATAATGTAATTAAAAAATATCAAAATTACACACAATGTCACTCCTTTAAAAGCAAGCACACTATGCCACATGTCCACCTCCGGCAATCTCCCTTCCGGTCAGCTTCCACCATCACCGGCCAGCTACCGCCGCCGTCTCTCAGCCAACTACGGCCGCCGTCGTCGACGGCCTGCCACCACCACCTATCGCTGGCCAACCTCCTTTCAGCTCAGCTGCGGCCTTCGCCGGTCAACCACCACCACCTCGACGCCGGCCAACCTCCTTCCGACTAACTGCCACCACCACCGACCAGCCGCCGCCACCTACCGCCACCGCCCATCACCGGCCAACCACCGCCACCGCTCATCTCCAACCAACCGGGGATTAACTCCATTGCCCTTTATTCACCCTAAAAAGGTAGAAGATTTTGTGTCATTAAAGGGACTTGAACCTTGACCCTCAAAGGAGGAAGCCTCACTCACAAACCACTACACCAAACTTGTTTTTGTGACATTTATTCAATTACACAATATTTATATAAACAATCATCGATAAAAAAAATAAAATTATTTCAACACAGATTCACGCAAAAATGTATTTTTTAAAAAAAGTAAAACCCAAACTACAAACAAACACAAAAACAAAACCATCAAAAGGCCTCATAGAAGAAGAATTACACAAGAAAATTGTCGGGCAAACAAACCAAAGAAAGAAAAGGCCAACATAAAACAAAAGAAGAAAACGAAGAAAGGGAAAGCAAAAAATGAAGCTGGAGAAGAAGAAGAGGAAGATGAGGTTGTTGATTACAACAATGATGTGGTCAGCCTAATCTGAGAAAAAGATTTTTTATATATCTCTACTATCACATAATCTTATAACAAGATGCAACAAACGGAAATGGAACAGGAAACTGCAAAAACTACAACAAACTAAAACTCCAACGCGTTTATGACAACATTTGCTCAAATTTGCAAAGAAACCAAAAAGCAAAGCCATGATCAAAGTACTAAAACTAAGTTCAAAACACATTTAAGTCGATGAGCAGTTCTAGCATTCCCATAGACTTGGAAAATTATTCTAAAATCGAAATATGGAAGCAGTTTCTTATCAAAAATTGCAACAAACATAAATTGCAATGCAGTTTAAGAAAAAAAAAAATCTGCTTAAATATGAAAAGAAACCAAAAGGCAAAGCCATGATCAAAGTACTAAAACTAAGTTCAAAACACATATAAGTAGATGAGTAGTTGTAACATTCCCATAGACTTGGAAAATTATTCTAAAATCAAAATATGGAACAGGAAAACTGCACTGCAGTTTCTTATCAAAAATTGCAACAAACGGAAACTGGAGTGCATTTTATGACCAAACATCTGCTCAAATTTGCAAAGAAACCAAAAGGCAAAGCCATGATCAAAGTACTAAAACTAAGTTCAAAGCACAATTAAATAAATGAACAGTTGTAATATTCCCAGACTTGCAAAAATTATTCTAAAATAGAAATATGGAAGAGTTTTTATCAATCTACTACAGCACTAACAAAACAACTCAAAAACTTCATGAAAACAAGCATTGAATGACAGTTGCCAAGGAATATCCACTAATGAAACAATTGCATAATTTTCATTAACTTCAAAAAACATACCTCAGCAACAGAAAAATTGAGCTTCACGTCAAAATATGAATACCTGCAATAGAAGAAGAAGATCGAAAATATACTGCAGTTTCTAGAAAAACCAAAATTTCTCATATGTGCAAAGAAAACTGATGAGGCCTTATACGCAAGGATTGAAATATCGGCCGATACACCGGTATATCTGCCGATATATCGGTATTTTCAACTATCGACACCGATATTGGGGGGTAAGGCCATATCTTCCCCTATATTCGACGATATATCCCCGATAAGTGCGATATCCCCGATATTTTGCCGATATCCCCGATATTTCCCGATATCCATAACAGAATCCAGAAAAAATTTAGAAGTTTTGAAGGCAATTGAAGCAAATTGAAACCAAAAAATAGCTAATCCTTGCCCAGAACCCTATATTTATTAATATGAAGAATCTATGCACAATCCACTGCCCACATACCTCCAATCCATCTGAAGAGGACATAACGATCACTTTTGGATCTATGAGCATAGGAACTAGACCTAGTACTAACTCAAATGAATCTTATGATGGCTACAGTTATGTCATGTTTGATTATAGTGTAACTAGTTATGGAGCTCAAGATGATGAAACAGATTATGGACCTACTAGTTGGGTTAATCCTAATTATCACATATATGGGAGGACAGTAGGGAGCTCAAGAGAGGCCTATGTGCACCATGTTCAAACATGGCTTACAAACTGCTCGGGTTACACTTGGTGTGACTATTGTATGAATCTAGATACTTGTTCCTCATTGTTTGAATCTCATAGGAGCTCTTCATTTTTGTAGATGGACACTTATATAAATTGTAATCCAATGTTTAAGCAAACTATGGATTTATGCATGGTTTATTCATTCTAATCAATATTTTATTTTCAAACTTTTCATTAACGCGCATTACATACCACTTATATTTCATCATATGTTTATCTTATTATTAGTAAATTTTGAGTTTTATTTGTTCAATACATTCATTGATAATGTACAAAACATCTATGAAAGTTTTACACCAAAATTATGTGTTTCAATGTCTATATCTGTCATTTTTGTTGATTTTTTCCCGATACCTAAAACGATAACGATATATCCCCCAAATATCCGTAAATTGGAGGCCCGATATTATCTGCACGGCCGATATTTTAATCCTTGCTTATACGTACAAGTAAAATAACAAATTTTAAAATTTTAAAATCCATAAATTAAATAAAAATCATCCTTAGTGGCATCACTTACATCTATGTTGCATACAAAAGAAAATTGAAGATAAAAAAAAAACTAAAGCAGGTACAATCATCAACAAGCAACAATCAAGAACTCAAGCAAATACAATCATCAACTAGCAAAAAAAGCCTGGTAAAATAAGTACAAAAATAATATATGAAAATGTCTACTAAAAACAAATAATATATGGAAAGCATTGACAAATTAGGGATTCACCTTCTAATTTTCTTTGTTTCTTCTTGCAATCATTTCATGGCTTCAAATTCCAAGTAATTTGTAATATGAGAGAGATGGTGTGGCGTGGAGTGGAGAGGATCAGAGAGAGCACAGATTTTGGCCTTGGCAAAGGAAAGAATAAGTTGTAAAGAGTGAAGAAACAATTTGGGCAAAGAAAAAGAATAATCAATTTGGGCAAAGAAAAGAATAATCAATTGGGAAAAGGAATTTTGAAACTTGGTTACTTGGGAGAGAAGAGCACGCCTTCTTGTTTGTTGGGAACTTAGGAGAGGAAAAAAACCTGTTGGAAACTTGGGAGAGGAGACCAACGTCTTGTTAGGAAAAATAACTCTGCCTACAGCCATCTCCTTTATCTTGATGTCCTACAAAGAGAGGCCGAAGAGAGATGAGGAGGTTGTGGAGTCGTCCAGGTCAAGGACCTAAACTCCCCTGAGGTTAACCTCAACTTCCAGAGAGATTGATGAGAGAGATCTAATTTTGGTCAGGCTTTTAAACAAAATGGGTAAAATTGTATTTTAACTTTGTAATTTAGACAAGTCCAACGAATATGGGCCTTCTCTTTGGCCTAATCCAAAATAACAATTCTTTCCTAAGTATTAAAAACCAAACAAAAATACTCAATATCTCAAATACTAATTAGTAAAGTTACTTATGTCTAATACCGAATTTTCCTTTTTGGTAAATGGTTTTAAATGATAGGACAGGTGTAAAAAAAATAAAATTGGTACACAACGGGGCCAAGCGCCCAAAACCAAACAATTACAAAGGGATTAACCTGGGCTGGGACTAGGGGTACTACTAGCATCAACAGCAATAATATCATTAAGGAAGGGGAGGCTCCAACTCCAAAACATGGAGGCCTAAATGGAATTCATAGCTCTTGGCAAATAAGGCGTCGGCAGCCTTGTTTTGTTCACGGTAGACATGAGAAAGGGAGCATGACCAATTACTAGTGGCGGATCCAAGATTGTTACTCTAAGGGGTCTTAATGTAAAAGTTTCGATATTTTTCTAAGATGAAAATAACACTAAAAGATAATTTTCTATTACTTTCCTCTTGTCGTTCCATAATTCTTCACATGAATTAATCAAACCAAATAGTCAACCAATTTGTTTTAAAGAAAGAAATTTTATTAAGACAAATGAACAAACAGAGAGGGGACAAGAAGTCCATCACAAAATTAATCATAAACCCTAAATTTCAACAAATCAAATAATCATATATAGTCATCCAATCCAATAAATGATCCACACACAAAAGCATCAATATTCATCCATTCCAATAAATCATTATCCAATAAAAATATTAGGCATTATCATTGTAGGGGCTTTTTTGTTATGGCAGCTACTGATGGGCTTGGGCTGTTGTAAAGAGCCAAATGTGTGAAATTGCCCCTGGGTATGAGTTCGAGAATCAAACCCCAAGAGTGCTTCGAAAGGTAGCTGAGCCTTAGGAAACACCTTGGTCTTCTTCACCAACGAAACCAACAGTTGCTTACAGATAAATTCTTGGCTTGGCTTGAGAAGCTTGTGGCATGGAAGCTAAGCATTCATGAGTTTAGCATGAGAGAGAGAGCGAGAGAGAGACTAGATTTTCTATGAGAAATAGAGGTTTAAAGCAAGGAATTTCGAGAGAATTTGTTGAGGGGAGAGAGGAAGAGATCATGGAGGAGAAGTGGGTGCTTTGAGCAATTTTCCGGCAGCATGACAAAAGCTTCGTTAGGCTCTGGAATGGCTTGCCAGTGGAGAAAATGGGAAGATATGGAGGAATAGGGCTCAAAATTGAAGGGTTCCAGGGATAAGAGGTGATGCTTGCTCTCTTTGAATGTTGGTTATGAGAGAGAGAGGAAGAAAATGGAAGAACAAAGCATGAAATTGAAGCTTCCAACAGAGAGTGAGAATGCTTGCTTGCTCTGGAAGAGTTGTGGGAGAGAGAAAGAAGATGGAAGAACAGAGCATGAAATTGAAGGGTTCCAAAGGGGATGCTTGCCTTCGATGAGTTGTTTTTGCTAGGTAGAAAGTGCCACCTTTTATAGGCGCTGGAACCCTCAATTTTATCAAGCTACCCTCTTTCATTTTCCTTCACTTTCTTCCATTCCATTTTATTTGGTGAAATTTTCCCAGCCTGAGCATATAGGCACGAACTTTTTGGAGTTCCAAGACCTTCACGTAGCTGGACTTCTCTATGTCAGTGAGGCGCCACTGACTTTTCCTTCTTGTTTTCTCAGCAAAGCTTGCAAAGGAAAGAATGGGTAAACCTGCTGGTCAAAAGGTGATTTACTTCCATCAGCACATGGGTTTGCTTGGTTTTAGTGGTAAGGATGCTAGAAAAAGATGCTGGATATTTCCACGATGTTGGATATTATAAGGTGCTGGGCTTGGCCTTTTTGTTTCCAGTGGCTTGTGAGTTCCCTTTGATTTCGTCAAGTTGCTGGAAGTTTTGGCTGATGTGGGTTTTTTTCAAGTGTTGTGGGCCTTTTCTGAAGATGATGGACTATTGGGTTTTCTCCCTCATGCTTACCCATATATTTGGGCTCAAGGAATGTGCTTGAGTTTTAGTGCTCCCAAGCAGCCCAAAACTTCCACTCCTTGGACCATCAATGGACCTCGTGAATACTCGTAACCATCCATATCACAACCCGCTCAGCAAGCCCCATGCATTCGCATGGCTTGGGCCTACTTAAGTTTATAGCGTGGCATGTTGCTTATTTGCTTGGCTTGGCACGTGTGCAAGCGCATATGACGAACTCTTGCGTACCCAAGTTGTGTTTTTCCCCAAGTTAGGTGTCTTCCTGGGCTAGAAATATATTTGGGCCCAGCCTTGGATTTTTTGGGCCTCAACAATCATCTAACAAAAGAATGTAACACAGAGGTTTAAGTATACCAAGAACAATAAATTTATAAAATCAGAGATGGAGAGGGAAGAGAATAAAATTTTCAGCCATGTTGAGGGTTTGTGGGGGAGATTTAGTTGGGAACTTAGTGTAGAGTATAATAGAATTTGGGGATTTTAGGAGTCCATTTGAGTGTTTGAGTTGAATGGAGCAGAGACATGGTATTTTATTACATTTATTTAAGTATTTTTATGTTTTTCATAAATCTTTGTCTCATGAAAGCCCACTCTCCACTCCGAGAGTGGACAAGACGACCCAATGAATTGGGAAATACGAAGGGTTGTTGGGCAGAGGTGTATATTTAACGTTGGCCAATATTTTCCAAATTTGGTAAAGTTGTATGATTGAAAGCAATGGGACGGAGGTATTGGGTGGGTTTGGACTTTGGGGGGAGTTGTTGGGCTAGGCCATTTTAAAGAAAATTCTTGGGTCAAAACGACGTCGTTTTGCCCAAAACGTTTATAAAAAAAATAGCAGCGCTTCTTCTTCCTCGCGCAGCTCCTTTCTTCCTCAGGAAAAACGTCAAGCACTTGGTGTGCAACTCCATAGGGTCTCTCCCCCATCTCCAAGGGACCTCTAAGCCTATTTCCATGGCTTCCTAGTGATCGTTCGACCCCACTGACCCCACTGTAACTTCGCCACTGCCAATCACCATGTAGCTGTAAATTACAGTAATTGAGGAGACTAATCAGGGGATGAGAAGGAATGAGAGCATTATTCAGGAAGGTCACCACCGAGGATGCATCGCATTCAGTCTCCACAACTTTGTAGCCAGCATCCTAGGCCAATTTGAGCTCCCAAAAAATACCCCACAGCTTCAGCTTCAAGGGCAGACCCAACGCCAAGATCGACAGGTGTAAAAATTTTGAGTAAGGGACAGAGGGAGGACAGATAAAAAGGGGACATAATATCTATTTTTCTTTTCCCAAAAAACTATGCTCTACTTCCTGCGTCAATTAAACCCTCATCTTCACTGAACTTCAATTCTTGCACAATCTAAGGATTGGGAAAATGGCTGAGAAGAGTATCTCTGCATTAGGCATTATATATAATCATTCAGACTTTTGGGCCTAATTTCTGCATAACAGCCCATTCAACTATTGGACTATTGCTATGAACAAACTATGGGCTTTGTTTGTCAAAAATGGAGAATAGCCCATAACATTTCAAAATAAATAGAGTAAAATTAAGCCAGTTACCCAAAGTGAATTTCATAGATTGGATTTTAGTTACCACCATTGGTAATTTAATCCAAGATCCACAACTAATTGGTTTGGTTTTACCCGGTTTACATTTTTGAGTTTGAGAATTAATCACCACCGTTGGTGACTAACGCAAAGCCAAATTGGCCACCTTGAAGCTAGAAAGGTGAAAGTAGGGCACTCTTCTTAAACACATAGCTGTTGGCTTCCTAGGCAAACAGGCAACTACCAGCCAATTTGTAGTCTGTCGATAGGAGGCTTTTATAGAAATTGGTTAAGAAAAGCAAAGGCTAATCATCAAACATCGTAGTTGGCTTATTCTCTTAGCTGTATGAAACAAGTCACTCTAGAACAACAGAATGGAATAATCGGATTAATCGGGTTAGTGGATTAACACTTTCCAGCAATTGTTCTCTAGATATTTAGGAATCATCATCACGCATCTCCCTATAAATACAAGAGTGCGTGAATTAGAGAGGGGACATCCAAATCAAACCAACCAAAAAAAAAAAAAACCAAAAACTCTCAGTCGAACTGACAAAAATCAAAGATCATACGATCTCAAATGCCTTCAAATTCAGAAGCAATTAAGCTATCCAACTTACAAAAGCAACCCAGCTCTCAAGAAAACAAGTAGAACTCGGATTTTTAACTTCAAATCTAGTTTAGAGAAGCAGCTCACCAAGAAGAAAATGAGATCTCTCTCGTTACAAATGCGATTCAGCTCAACATAATCAAGCAGAACTCAGGTTTTTGCGTTACAAATTTAGTTCAAAACAGATGAACAAAGTAGAAGCTAGGTTATTCATAAGCTCATCAGAATAGCTTACAGATCATCCCTAGTCAAGGAGAATAGGTCCTGAAGTGCAATTCCAAGCCAGCCACTGCGAAGTCTAATCACCGTCAATCCAGTCCAGACTGGAGAAATACCAGTTCCATCTTATACACTGATAATCTAAGCACATCATAACAGCTTACAGGTTGTTACCAGTCAAGCAAAACAGGTCCTGAAGAGCAATTCCAGGCCAATCACTACCAATCCAGACATTTCCAATCTAATCCATATTGGAGAAATCTCAGTCCAGCCCAACAAAGACATCATATTGTCTTAATCTCAAGCAGATAAGCACTCAAGAGAAACAAAACAGGTGTAAACTTGCAGTTCTGCCCAATTCTAAAGCCTATCCATGGCTTAAATTGATTATAGCTATGTCAATTTCAACATTGGTATTGATTTCCAACTAATCTTTATTAGTTGAAGGTCCTGCCAACCTAAACAATAGATGGAAATCCAGGCAGAAATCGGAAGTCCAATGTTATGATGTCTTCCTAGACTTGGCAGTTCCTTCAATCTCCTCTGTATAATAAACAGTTCTCCTTGAACTCGTTTCTTTGGTGCCTTGCACTCAATATTAGGTGAACTATGGATAAAAGTTGGGTACATTTGAGGAGAAATTGTAAGGAATACGCAGACGGAATGAGAATTTTTTTAGATGATGTCTTTGCCAAATTGGGTTTTGGAGAGAGGGTCATATGTCCTTGCAAAAAATGTTGTAACCGTTATCGCTATGAAAGAAACATCATCCAGCTGCATCTTATAGAAAAAGGAATGGATCCCAGATATATGAATGGCCCTTGGAGGCATCATGGGGTGCCTATGACAAATTTTCCATTCCAAGAGGATATAGAATCAGTTCACAATGAAGAAGTTTGTATAGATGACATTCATGATTTTCTCAATGAAGCCTTTGTGCAACCAATAATTGGAGAAACTGTTGGGACTTCAGAGAGAGCCACCTATCTTTGATGGCCAAACACATGAGGCTGAAAGAGAGTTTTATAAGTTACTTGAAGAAGCAGATATGGAGTTGTACCTTGGGTGTAAATATAAGAAATTGTATTCTGTTGTAAGATTGTTCCAGGATTAAATGTTTAGGGAACATGAGTGATAATGTCTTTACAATGCTGTTACAATTGGTTAAACAATTGTTGCCAGAGGGGGATTGTTTACCAAAAAATAATTATGATGCTAAAAACTCTCTATATATTGGAATAATTATGTATAAGTTCATTTTCATGAGGAATTGTTAGCCATAGTCCAGGATGTTTCTCTTATTTTGTTTTGTTGACTTTTTTTTTTATTTTTAAAGCATATGGAAAGTTGTTTGGAGGTAGTTTTTTTTTCTTGTTCACTATTCTTTATGTTCTTTTATTTGTTTAAGCACATGAAAAACAAAATAGTAGAGGTCCAGAAGACTAATTGGCCTAATTTTTTATTACATAATGCAATTCATCATTGTAGAGTTTATTGGGCTAGTTCTATGATGACCGCAATTTGATGGAGAAGGATATATATATATATATATATTTCTTTTTTGTTAGGCTGAAATGCAGGAAAAGTTGAAGGAATTGGTTGAAGATGAATGTCCTGATAATTTAGAGACACGAAGAAGGGCTTATGTCGAGGCAATGGGTCCTAAGACAAATAATAGTGTTCGTGGTGAAGGACTTGGGGTGAAACCCCATCAGGTGCCTTGGATTCAAACGAAGGCAGGGTCATCCAAGAGATTGTGTGGGCACGACTATGTTCACCTTGAGTCACAGTATGTAGAGTTACAAGAAAGGTACAAACATGACCAGGATCATTGGCGTTATGAATTGAAGGCAACACAGGAGTTGTTGAAGCATACCATCAAGAGATTGAGGAAATGAGGCAGATGTTATCGCGCTCATCGGCTTTGCATCATCCATTGTACCAGCAGCTGCCAAACCCATTCCATATGTCGTATTACTCGCCACAAATGTTCCATCAAATGCCTTATCAAGCCAAGTCAGTTACTCCTACTGGTGGGTTAACTGGATTGTTGAGGGGGGATGCAGACCCCAGTGCGACTGACTTTTTAGAATCAGATCAAGGTACTCATGGACTTGAATAGATGCAGTTACTTAGTGTTATGCATTTTTGGTATAGTTGCTGACTTTGTATTTTGGACCCTAATGGTGTATGCATACTTTTGTAGTGTATTTGTTGAATATTTGGCATTGCATACTTTTGTATAGTAAGGGCAACTAAAGTTTTTGAACTCTACTGATGTAGGTAGACCTTTGTAATATTTGGCTATTGTAATCGACATTGGTACTTTATATTTTATAAGGACGGTGGTTGAATGGTTCAATCTATGAGTATTTATAATTGTTATTACATTTTCAGTATCCATTAAATTTTTATGAAAGAAAAATTCTCATATTATATTAGGAATTCGGCATCTTACTATAAAAATTTGAGCCCTGGAAGTCTGTAACCTTCTCCTGCAACCTCTTACAGAAGAGCAAGAACTTGTCATTGTCATTTTAACTTCTCTTTGTAAAGCATCGCTGAAAACATACAAGGTACTGGCTAAAGAGCTTTTGCAAGAGGTATGCATTCGAAGAGATGAAAGGTCTTGAAATTAACTGACAATTTTTTTTTTGGTTAAAAATAATGCTGACAAATCTTTGGCCACTAGTACTCAATCCTAAAATAATAATCCTGACAAAAGCTTGCTTAATAGTGGCTATTTGTTTTGTCAGTAAAACACTTTATGACTTGTGTCAGAGACACACCTCTCCTGACGAATAAGTTGCAAAAGTTGGTCAGGAATAGTAATCCTGACGGGACTTTTACTAACAATAGTTATTTTCGTCGCTGCACTCGTTCCAGGAAGCCATTACCTGACGAATTTCCGTCAGGATTGGGGTTTTTACTGACCACAAAGGGTTGCCAGGACAGGGGAAAATTGTAGAGACTGCCTATTACATGAATTCACTGCCAAAACGCATGGTTGACGACGACATGAAAAATATAGTCAATACGTAAGTTGATTTCTTCTGATTTAAAATTTTTCCTATAAAGTATTTAAATAAACGACGGTTTGTAAAAATACCGACGTTATAATGAAAATATAACGACGGTACGTTATTACCGACGTGTTAATTTAACTACCACGTCAGTATTTTCTTTAAAACGTCATTTTAATTAAACTACCACGTCGTTTGGGTTTTATTTAAGAACGTTTAATTTTTTCTGCTCAATTTTTTGTCATACGACGTTTTACTCTTATTGACGTTATAACGTTACACAACGACGGTAAGTTTTTACCACCGTTTTAAACAAAATATCACGTCTTGGTTTAAAAAACTCCGTCGTTTTTGACTAATTTACCACGACGGTTACTATTTGTATTTAAATTTTTTGTTTTGTCATTAACACGCTTTGTTTTCTTGTAAGAGGTCAATTAAAATGTTTAACATTCATATAAATAAAAATTCACGTAAACAGCAGGCCATTTGGAAAAATCTACACGACACTCCTGAACAACCAACAAGTGTAGAGTGTGGCTATTACGTGATGCGATTCATGAGAGATATAATTCATGATCCAGACCTAAATTTCGAGAAGAAGGTAAAACGCAACATTTTAGATATACTTTCTTTATTTTACTACGTCATATTTTAGTTTATAACCGTCGTTTGTATCTTTATAACACGTCTGTTTTTTGGTTTATTTTGCAGTTTGACAAGAAAAAAGATAAAGTTCAGTATAAACAAGAGGATATTAACGAAGTTAGGCATGAATGGGCAGAATTCGTGAACAAGCAATTACCTAAGGATAATTGATGTAGATAAATATTTATGAACAATGTTTAGGTTTAATTTAGTTTATTTAAAATGTACATAAATATTTTTTTGTAATCAAGCTAACAAAAATCAAAAAAATTAAATTTTGTTTTAAAACTTGTTTAGTTCCCAAACACCGACGTCTGATTCTAATTTACACGTCTCATACGTGTACACAATGGTCGTCTTGCAGGAACTGGAAATATAACATCGACGGCAATTCTTAAAAACGACATGTAATATCCATAACAACGACGGTTTATAATTAATTCATCCTGAAAAATAAAATTATACTCGTATACTTAAACAACGTCGGTTATATACACTAAACTGACGTATAGTAGTCATAACAACGACGTTTATAATTAATTCCTAAACAAACGTCTTAAACCCTAAACAAACGTCGGTTCTATACACTACAATGACGTGTAATAGATATAACAACGACGTTTTATAATTAATTCATCCTGTATAAATGAATTGTACTCATATACAACATCGGTTAGTATAACATTATCGACGTCTTAATAATATACAAAGGCGGATACTATTAAATATCCGCCTTTGTATATCTAAAACAACGTCTGTTATATACACTAAAATGACGTTTAATATTCATAACAACGACGTTGAATAATTAATTCATCCTGTATAAATGAATTGTACTCATATACTACGTCGGTTTGTACACCCTTATCGACATGTTAATAATATACAAAGGCGGATATTCTTAAATATACGCCTTTGTATATTTAAACAACGGCGGTTATATACACTAAAATGACGTTTAATAGTATAACAACGACGGTTTATAATTAATTCATCCTGTATAAATGAAATGTACTCATATACTACGTCGGTTCGTATACCCTTATCGACGTGTTAATAATATACAAAGGCGGATATTCTTAAATATCCGCCTTTGTATATTTAAACAACGTCGGTTATAAAAAGATGTCGTTGTATATTAGTTTCAACGTCAGTGTAAAGGGATACAACGTCGGATAGGTCATTTTTAATTTAATTTTTATTGACTTTTATATTTTATTTAATTCCATATTAAATTCAAAACTAAATCCAAAAATTAAACTGAAAACTACCAAGCATTAGAATATTGTCTCTATCCTAAAGCTTTAAAAAATATATTTTTGGAAATATTTTTTTATTGTATTTAATTACTAATATGAATAATATATTCAAAACAAAATCCGAAAAATATACCTGCAAATTCTATGCACTGATTTTAGACAATATCTTGCCCGTTAAGGCCTGAAAAATGTAATTTTAGTTTTCAAAGTTTGACTGATTTAACAAATTTCAAACAAATTTAGAGACAAAGCATGGCACTCCTTATACTTTACATAACATAACCCTAAGGTTTATGTGATCCATTGGTGCCCATAAATTCAAAATTATGATATCCATATTTTAGCCTACTATTGTAGAAGGCAATGTTGTAAAGAATCCATAGCAATTTTCGGTTCATTTTTCTCGTACTTGTGTATTTTTTTTAAAATTATTTGAAAATTTAGGGTTTAGGGTTTTCTGAAAACGACGCGGTTTTCTCCCGTTGTTTTTGGTCAACTACATTAACAAAGACTAATTGAATTCGGTTTACGACGTCGGTTATTAAATAGGGACGTCCTTTATGTTTACAACGTCGGTTATTAAATAGCGACATCCTTTATATTTACAACGTCGGTGTAAGTGTTGACCGTCGTGGTTGAAAAACGCGGTACTTTAAAATTTTTGACCCCGACCTAAAATTTTCAGAATTTCCCTTTAACCCTCAAATAGTTCATTCTCTCTCTTCAACATAAATTTGTT
Source organism: Prunus fruticosa (assembly GCA_018703695.1). Lineage (NCBI taxonomy): Eukaryota > Viridiplantae > Streptophyta > Magnoliopsida > Rosales > Rosaceae > Prunus > Prunus fruticosa. The sequence goes on along the minus strand of CM031920.1, from coordinate 41,798,689 downwards.
TGAAAGTTTTCGTTCTCCCAGCTCTCTCTCAATATCCATGTAAGTACAACTCTAGTCCCTTTAATCCTAATTCTCTCAGCTCTCTCTCATGCTTTTGTTATATTCTCTCAGCTCTCTCTCAAAGCATTGGGTACGTAGATTCTCCAAGATCTCTCTCAAAGCATTGGGTACATAGATTCTCCAAGATCTCTCATTGGGTACGTAGATTCTCCAAGCTCTCTCTCAAAGCATTGGGTACGTAGATTCTCCAAGCTCTCTCTCAAGCAGTTGTTATATTCTCGCAGCTCTCTCTCAATATCCATGTAAGTACAACCCTAATCTCTTCTTAAATCCATAAATGTTTTCGTTGGTAGCTATATTAGGGTTTTGGTGTTTGCAATCTTGTAATAATTGCTCTCTGTTTGGGTTCTTTTATGTTTGTTTGGACATGGGTTCTTGGAAAAGGAATGGGGATGGGAGATTTAAGCTGTTTTTTTTTAAAACTACGACGACGGTTGAAGGATAAAACCGTCGTCCAAATGTTTTTATACGTCGGTTGTTCATTTACTCCCGTCGTCTGAGTTTTAAGCCGCAACTGGTAGCCTAAAGACGACTGTTTCTCCATTAAACGTCGTCTTTAGGCTACCAGAACACCGTTCAAATTTCTGGGTTTGGGTATCTTAATGACGACGGTGACTATAGATGCCGTCGTCTGAATGTATATTAAACGATGATTATTTTTTTAAACCGTCGTCTTGTACATGTTTTATATTTAATTTTAATTTTGTTCTCTGCTATTTGAATGAGGTAGTGTTTCATTGCTGGTCTTTCCACTTGAATATATATATATATATATATATATTTATATGAATTTGATAGAGTGTGAGATGGATAAGTCATGGATGCATGAGGATAGAAGATCGAAGGCATATGAGTTAGGGGTGGAAGGATTTTTGAATTTTGCGTCAGAAAATCTTGGAAATACAACTGAGATTCGTTGTCCATGTGTTAAATGTGGGAATATTCGATTGTTTGGGGTTGGAGATGGCACGGAGAACCTTGGGAATGGACTACCAATGCTAGTAGAAATGTGGAAGAAGATGAGCAAAGTAGGTTCAGTTATGTTTCTGAAGAATTAGGGATGGATGATAATGATTTTGCCAATATTGGATCTGATCCTTATGAGTTTGCCAATGTGATTGGGGATCACGATCAACCCTTGTACCCTGGTTGCAGTAAGTACACGAAGTTGTCGGCTCTGGTGAAGTTATATAATTTGAAAGCAAAACATGGGATGAGTGATGTTTGCTTTACAGAATTATTGATACTTCAAGGAGAATTTCTTCCAGAAAGAAATAAACTACCTTCCTCTATGTACGAGGCAAAAAAGACTTTGTCTGCTTTAGGGATGAGTTATGAGAAAATCCACGCATGTCCCAATGACTGCATTTTGTATTTGAAGGAGTATGAGAATGCAACTAATTGTCCTACTTGTGGTATCTCAAGGTGGAAGGAAACCAAGGATGGGTTCTTGAAAGAGGGTGTGGCAGCGAAGGTGGTGTGGTATTTTCCTCCAATTCCAAGGTTTAAAAGGATGTTTCAATCACATAAGACAGCTAAGAGTTTGACTTGGCATGCTGCAAGAAAATCAGTTGACGGTTATATGTCTCATCCAGCGGATTCCCCGTCTTGGAAAGTTGTTGATGAAAAATGGCCCGACTTTGGTAATGAGCCAAGAAACTTGAGATTGGCTCTCTCATCTGATGGATTCAATCCCCACAGTTCTTTAAGTCAAACAAGTATTTTATGTTGACGACCCAATGCATCGTGGTTGGTCGGTAGTGTTATCAATGCCCAATAGAGAATATAATGATGTTATTGGTGATGATGTGCTAAGTGATATTAGAATTGAGTGTGAGCCATTTTCTAGAGGGATACCAAATGTTGACACATTTGATGACCTAGTAGGTGAGTTTGGGAGTGAGAATATTAGAGATGGGTGTGAAGATATATGGATTGATTGATTGTTGTAATGTATGACATTAGTTATGCAGTTAATTGTATGACATTAATTCATGTCGGTTAATTATAATTCATTTTAAAACGGTTAATATTGTTGGTTTTACGTCAGTTCAAGTAAATATATGTCATGTTATATGTTTTAGACGTCAGTTGTTTTATTTAGTAAACGAAGTATTTATTAACACGGCGGTTTCTAAGTTTGACACGTCGGTGTCATTTAGAGACGTTGATAAAACTATTTACGTCGGTTTTGTATTTGTTTTTGACATTTAAAATTATTTAAACGTCTGTGTTTTACTAAAACCGTCGTCTATTATAGTGGAAAGCTCTCTTTTTATGCTTTTATGTATCAAATCGATGTCGGTTTTAGTTTTTTTTTGCCGTGTAATATATTAACCACGACGGTTTTATTTTATTTAGAGACGTTGATAAAACTATTTACGTAGGTTGTGTATTTGTTTTTGACATTTAACATTATTTAAACGTCTGTTTTTTTTTAAAACCGTCGTCTATTTTAGTCGAAAGCTCCCTTTTTATGCTTTTATGTATCAAATCGACGTCGGTTTTAGTTTTATTTATGACGTGTAATATATTAACCACGTCAGTTTTTTTATATTTCAAGCCGTCAAAAATACTTTTCAACGTCTGTGGTGACCGAAAGGGTCGTGGTTATTACCTGGTTTTACGTCAGTTCAAGTACATATATGCCATGTTATATGTTAGACGTCAGTTCAAGTACATATATGCCACGACGGTTTCTAAGTTTAACACGTCGGTTTGGTTTATTTAGAGACGTTGATAAACATATTTACGTCGGCTTTGTATTTGTTTTTGACATTTAACATTATTTAAACGTCTGTTTTTACTAAAACCGTCGTCTATTATAGTCGAAAGCTCTCTTTTTATGCTTTTATGTATCAAATCGACGTCGGTTTTAATTGTTTTATGACGTGTAATATAGTAACCACGTCGTTTTTTTTGTGTTCAAGCCGTCAAAATAATTTTCAACGTCTGTGGGACCTAAAGGGTCGTGGTTAATGTTGTTTTTACGTCAGTTCCTGTAGATATATGTCATGTTATATGTTTTAGACGTCAATTTTTTCAGTTAGTAAACGTAGTATGTATTAACCACGACGGTTGCTAAGTTGTACACGTCGTTGTTGTTTGATTAAGAGACGTTGATAAATATATTTACGTCGGTTTTTTAGTTGTTTTTGACATTTAACATTATTTAAACGTCTGTGTTTTACTAAAACCGTCGACTATTATAGTCGAAAGGTCTCTTTTTATGCTTTGAAGTATGAAATCTACGTCGGTTTTAGTTTGTTTACGGGCGTGTACTATATTAACCACGTCGGTGATTTGCCGTCGTTATTTCATATGTGAAAAGACGGCGGTCGATTTCTCGTCGGTTGTAAACCATAATACACGACGGTGGATTCCCGTCGTCTATTTCGTTTTTTGTAGTAGTGCTTACCAGACATGATTTGGCTTAGAAGGATCCGTGAAGCCTGGAGGTTGATGCATGCACACTGTTTCTTGGAGAGTGAAATGAAGAAAGGCATTGGAAACATCCAACTGTGTCACTAGCTAGTCATAGTTTGAGAGGAACACGAGAGGCTATATATTGAGCTGTAATGGGAGTTATATAGGTGTGAGGCGCAATGTCTGATAAAGTGGACCCGTGAACTTCTGAGAATGGGTTTGTAGCATCATGTGAGGCGTCCATGGTGACCAGAAGAGGAAATAAAGTAAAAAACACGAGCTTTAGAGCAGAGAAAAGGGAAAGGGAAGAATGATGAAAATAGTAGGACCATGATAAAAATCGTGGGCTATTAGAGGCGTTGATACCATGTTGAGATTCCTACTAAAGAGAGAAAGACCATTCCTGACTGTGTAAAAAGAAATTTGTTCATTAATATTCGAAGAATTGTATAACAAGGGTTCTTACAAGGCTGCAGCTTTTCCTCTTGTCTATATATTCACACAAAATATGATGGTCATCATCCAAATCCTTTCCACGTAGGGTTTTCATGAGCTGGATGCTTGTGTGGATAAGTTTGGGTGTCTTGAGTTGTTTCTTGTCCTTTGTTATGAAGGTGGGTGTGTTGAACATTTTGTGGCTTATCAAAATTTTCATGCAGTGTCTGATGTGTTTGGAAGTTATGTAATGAACTTTTGCATGGGAAGATAGTGCCTAGGATGGAAGAGATAGTAGAGAGGATTACGGAGACGCATGCAATTTTAAAAGCTAGTTTGATGAGAGCGAAGGATTCAAATCTCTCCCCGCATATTAGGTGAATCAAACCACCAATCCAAACTTTCATGCTTAATTGTGATGGCGTAGTGGGCAGGGACGGCTTAATGATGATGGCCTTCAAGGGTTACACCCGATTTCTTCTTGCAACGAATTCTAAAGAAGCAATGTCTATATATGCTTAAGGGCATGTTAAGATTGGTGGAGTAAGATTGTGACAGGACCCGCCCCAAAATTTCTCCCAAACCCGGGACGAATCCTGTGGAATTACCGACATCACACCGATGTCGGCCCCACTCACTAAAACTGTAGCCTCCTTTGCCTAAAAAGGAATAAGGGTTCGAGACTTGGAGAGTCTCCCCTGTAAATTGAACATTCCCCAAAAATTCCAACCTACATAAAACACATTTAACAACACCAACCGGCAGCATGCACAATATAATCTCATGCAATTCATCTAATTGGCCTCCGGCCTTCAAATATTCTGAAACCAAACTACCAACAAGCTCTTGAACCAAATAGTACTTCACATGAAGCAATTAATACCTTAAACATAAATATGACAGCCGAAAGCAAAGTTTACAACATCTAACTATCCCAATTTCAACATATGAGGCTTTAGCCTCCTAACATGGACACATATCGTTCTCACTTGAATCTCTGGACCAACGACAAGGTCCGCACCACACTCAAAACACACAAAAGTAATGTTTAACCAGTGGCTGCACCTAGGCCTTACCCTAGGCTGCCTGCGTACCCTCGCTGAGGGATTAAGCCACACGTAGTTCTCATCTCAACGGTCACAACTCCGATAATAGACAATTATTTACAACCGAACCACAATACATTTCAGATCTATCACAATTCTAAATCCGATAAAAACACATTGAAACATTATCACTTCCTTCCCAAGGCATCGTATTAAGAAGACATCCGAAGGCCCTGGACAAACTCCAACGGGCCTGGGCAAAACAAATCTCCGAAGGGCCTGGGCAAAATAAATCAATCTCCGAAAGGCCTGGGCAAACTCCGACGGGCCTGGGCAAAATAAATCCCCGAAGAGTCTGGACAAACTCCGACGGGCCTAGGCAAAATAAATCTCCGAAGGGCTTTGACAAACTCCGATGGGCATGGGCAAAATAAATCAATCTCCGAAGGGCCTGGGCAAACTCCGACGACCTGGGCAAAATAAATCAATCTCCAAAGGGCCTGGGAAAACTACGACGAGCTTGGGCAAAATAAATCTCCGAAGGGCCTGGACAAACTCCGACGGGCCTGGGCAAAATAAATCAATCTCCGAAGGGCCTGGACAAACTCCGATGGGCTTGGGCAAAATAAATCAATCTCCGAAGGGTCTGGGCAAAATAAATTCTCAAACATAAAATTCATAACTTGGGGCAGTACCTAAGGTAGTGCTAATAACACTCAAATTTAACATTCTAAGTACCCCACACAAAATCAACAAAGATAGTACTTTCTCAAATATTAGATATAAACTCAAGATACTCGAATATGTCAAACCCACATAAATCAAATGACGGTCAAGACTAGTCCAAAAGGGTCATTCTAATACTCCTTGGAGAGTGAAACTACCTCTGAAGACTGACGGTCAACCGAGGGTCAAACTGCCCAAACTTGGTCAACCGGGCCCGCGGGCCACGACCTCAATTTTACGATCTGAAAGTTCCTATGGGTTCCATAAGGTCTAGGATACTTGTCCTACAAGGTTGGTCCCAGATTCGAACGGTTGATCGCTCCAGATCGCACGATTTTGACGGTTATCGTAAAACGCAAACTTTAACTTATTGAATCGAAACATCTGGGACTCCGATTCACAATCTTTGAAATCCTACATGATCCTAGGAATGTCTAGATCGACATATATTAAATGGGAAGCGATCCAACGGTTCTAATATATCGAACCCGAAATCACACAATATGTAAAATCCATTCAGGGTTCAAACGTTACCCAAATTGAGATCCGTAAAATCCTACGCGCTCGTGACAACCAGGGGATCACATTGGGATAAAATGCCCCTCTGATACAGTGCCCACGCACTGCAACACGCGGGCGCGCGTGGGTGTCTAAAGCGATATCGGCATCGCCGGAAAATCTCAAAATCACGGCTCCAAACTCCTACCCTATGTAAAACCTCTAATTTGGAGCCACTTTTATTCTTGGACATACCCCAAATTCTCGACGGAAGTGGCCGGAATTTCAAATTGAAAACCGGCTGAAACCTAATTCCAAAATCCAGCTACAAACTCTCAAAATTTCTGGAATCCTATCCAACAGGCAGCTAAAACATGAAAAATAGTAGAGAATTCATACTATTTGGTGGAGAATTGAAGGAGAACGAGCGCTTGGAATTTTTTGTCAAAATCGGCGCGATTCCTGGGCGTTTTCCCGGACTTGGAGCTGCTGGCAACGGCGAAGGAGGGCTGGGGTTCGACGACAGGGATGTGCCAGTCGTTTTGGGTCTCATCCCGGTTGGAGTGGAGGCCGGTGGTGGCGGTGGCGACGGTGGTGTAACATCCCGGTCCGAAA